>JBBBDQ010001964.1:1295000-1442500 GCA_037127315.1 Ascarosepion bandense
ATAGTCATATATATATTGTCATCTATATATATATATATATATATAGTCATATATATATTGTCATCTATATATATATATATTGTCATATATATATATATATATTCATATATATATTGTCATATATATATATATAGTCATATATATATAGTCATATATATATTGTCATCTGTATATATATATATTGTCATCTATATATATATATATATATGTGTGTGTGTGTGTGTGTATGTGTGTGTGTGTGTGTGTGTGTGTGGATGGATGGAGTGCAGCAAAAATACCTCCAACATAATGGTAAGTCATTAAATTGATAAAGACACCATTGCCATTTTTGTACATTCACTAGCATTACATAAAAGACAGTTTAAAATGTGAGAGGCATTTCTGTGCACCCTAGAGTTAATGTTTACTGTTTTGTGGGAGGTATTTCTGGGCTATATATGTGGGAGGTATTTCTGCCATACAATGTATATGTTTCATTAGAAACGACATTCAGCAAAGATTTTATTAATTTTTGGTTTAATTTTTCCAGTATTCTTACATGTTTCCCTTTTGCTAGAGATTAGGAATGTAAAAATGTTCCATAATTTTTTAATTCCCTAGTGCTTTCAGCCTTTTCACAGGCCATTTTCAAGAATGTTATTTTTCTGGTGTTCCTATGTCTTCATGTTTGACTGTCATGTAATTTTTTTGTGTTTTAATGTTTTTGAAAAGAAGAGTTCTTTAAAGCTGGACATCATGTAAGCATCTGTTTATGTTTAAAAAAAACTTTCAAAACTTCATTTCTACTGTTAAATAATGTAAGGTTGATGGTAGGAGAAAATTGTTAGATATATAGTGCCTCTCTTATAGCGAGGTGCCTTTGATATTGTGATTATTTAGTATTTTTGTATTTTCAACCAACATTTTTCTTAAGGGTTCTTTTAAGTTATGGGTTAATAAATGTGTTTTTATTGCCCTATTACTACATAGGTAGCATTTAAGGCATTTACCCAGAGAAGTGGTAGTATGGCCAATATAGGTAATTAATTTATGACAAGAAACATAATCTTGTACAGGGCATTGAAATTCATACAGTATATTAGTCATCACTAGTTTAGATTTGATGGGGTTATTATTATTAGAAACAACAAGGTTTGCTGTCTTCCATTTTCTATAATATATTATAAACTTTACATGTTTTTGAGAAATTAAAGCAAAAATATGGTTTTTAACTCACCAGTAAGAACCTCTTGTCTTCTTAACTATAATAGCTGATGCCCTCAAAGATATAAAATAACAGTAATAATGAACCTCTTAAATAGAGCACATTAAAATTCTTCATCTCAAAGAATATTTTTCAGCAAACTAAAACACATAAAACAAACATTATTCAACAATAATTTTCCCAACTACATCATTGATAAACAAATAAAATTATTCTTACAAAACTACATGACACTATTATTAAAAAATAATATGCAAAAAAAAAAACAACCTATTTTATTGCAACCAAATGCACATTAATTATAAACAGGACAAATTTTCTATGAGAAAAAATCATTAAACACCTTATTTCTGCTGTAATTCCTCAAAAACATGTAAAAATTATAATATATTATAGAAAATGGAAGACAGAAAACCTTGTTGTTTCTAATAATAATAACCCAATCAAATCTTATCTAGTGATAACTAATATAGGGTAAGAATTTCAATGTCCTGTACAAGATTGTGTTTCTTCAATTACCTATATTGACCATACAACCACACAAACCAACAAATTTATCACTTATCTTTATTAACTCATAACTTATAAGAATCCTTAAGAAAAATGTTGGTTGAATATACAAAAATTTTATTTAAATCACAATATCAAAGGCACCTTGCTATAAGAGAGGCATTATGTATAAAACAATTTTCTCCTACCATCAACCTTACATTATATAACAATGGAAATAGAGTTTTGAAAGTTTTTAAATAAATAGATAGATGCTCACATGATACAATGAGCATCACATGATAGCTTTAAATACCTCTCCTTTTCAAAAAAACTCTAAAACACAAAAAATTACATTACAGTCAAACTGATGACATAACAAAACCGGAAACATTTTTACATTCCTTATCTTCAACAAAAAAAAAAGAAAAAAATGAAAAAAGTAATGGAAAAATTAAATCAAAAATTTAAAAATTGTCCTCGTCGGTCATTTTTAATGAAACTTGTTTAAATGAAAGATTGCTGCCCAAATATACGTTAATATATATACATACACACACGCATATACATAGATGCGCGCACACACACATGCACACACATACACACACACATATACAAACATGCATACACACACACACATATATACATACATGCACACACACATACATGCATACACACACACACACATATACCAACATGCATACACACACACACACATATACATACATGCACACACACATACATGCATACACACACACATATACATACATGCATTCACACACACATATACATACATACATACACACACACACACATATATATATATATATACACACATGCATATATGTGTATGTTTTTAATGTATTTGTTTAAAAATAAATTTTTAATAGATACTTGTATTTGAGTAGATACTCTGTTTTTATAGTTAAAAAATATATTTATTTATATTTACTGAATAGTTCACAAATCTTGCTAGGAAAATAGGCTTCTTTTGGCAGGATACAGATCTGCGTACTATAAAAGAAAATTGTCAATTGATCAAGAGGATGCAAGTTTATATCATGCCAGAGGATGTATATTTTACTAACAAGATTTCTTGATAATTCAGGTCAGCAGATATAAATAAATATTCTGTTTAATTATAAAAAACAGAGCATCTACTCACATCTGAGTATCCATTAGCACAATTTTTATATAAATAAATTAAAAATATGCCAGTGTTAATCCATTGTGCAACAGATTTCATAAAATTTTATAAATATATATGTATGTATATGTATGTATGTATGTATCACAAACACATGAATCTTTACTAGCTTTTTATATAATATTCTGCTGTTATGTTCTAAAATTTGTCTTGTGTTAATATCATTTATAATCAACAAACAACATTAGATTTTTACATCAGCCACATGCACTTCAAACTCTCTCGTAGGTGTCTTGTAATTTGCCAAATAAATTTATGGCAATTTTCACCTATGTCAATCAATATATCACAGATAATCAAACTAATATTAACATAAGAGAAATTTTAGTAGATATCAAAATATTACATTTTCATATATATATATATATATATAAATGTAACATTTTAATGTAATATATATATATATATATAAATGTAACATTTCATATATATACATAAATGTGTGTATATATATATATATATATCCATAAATGTAATATTTTAATGTAATATTTATATATATATATATATATATATATTAATGTAATATATATATATATATATATATTTTAATGTAATATATATGTATATGCATATATATATATATGTATGCAACATCCCCCACACGCATATATATATATATATATATGTATATATATATATATGATGCAACATCCCCCATATGCATATATATATATATATATATATATGTATATATATATATATGTTATTTCTTGTGCCCATTACAAGGTTCAAGCCTTCCTCGTGTCTTTTAAACATATATATATATATATATATATATATATATATATATATATATATACACACACACATATTTGATCATAAGCACATTCAAACATATAAGTAGAAAGAAGTGAACACATGCATCTTTGCTGAGATTTATGCACATTATTTTATGATTGATTGTCACATTGGTGGCATATATCAAATACACTACAAAAGCCAGTTGAGTATATCTGGCCCATAATCTATTTAGCTGTCTGTGTATGTGTCTATCATATAGCACAATGTCAGACACAATTTGTATATGGGTCAGAGTATGCTGTCACTTGCTATAAGCATTCCACCTTTTAGAACCCTTGACAAGTGTTCCATGCTTCACTTCACATTTCACTTTGCCTCTACATTTGCTTCACGCACAGACTTAATGTTCCAAAAAACATAAGGATTCGAGAATATTATTTGCAGATGAAAAAAACGTCCCTTAGAATTTGCATCATCTTGTTTATTCCTATGAAATCGAACAGAATCTTAGAAGCAATAAGACGGAGAAAATAAGGGGGAAAATACAAATGCAACAAAGGCAGAACAAAAAAAAAAAATATAAAGTCTTAAGGTATGGATATCAAGAAAGTGAATCCTTGGATATATTTAGTGTGTGGAGAAGGGAGAAAAATTATTGGTAAACGATAGACAAAAGCTGAAATGTATAAAAGAAACTAAAACAAATATATGTCTAACCAAGGTATGAATACACATTGGCAAAATCTCTTATTTTTCTATAAAAAATGTATTGCTTGAACAGATATATTCTTTCAAGATTAAAGACTTTATCATGATGGCATTTCTTTATATATATATATATATAAAAACAGAACCCTCACATTAAAGTCTTTAATGTGTGTGTATGTGTGTGCTATGCCAGATTCTAACATTCAAACAAATTTTTTTAATAATAAAATTATTATTAGCCTACCAATGTTGGTAAATTTTTCAGAATATATTTATATGAGCAATAAATTTGAATTTCAACTAATATTATCTAATCTAATACAGGGTGTCCCTAAAGTCTGGAAACATAACAAACCTCATTAATTATATTATCTGCACAGATTAAACATGGTTTTTGTCAAAAGAAAAATGAACTGACTTTTATTTTCTGAAATATACTGAAAGAGAAGGTGTACTCAATGATAATCACAGTTGTAACACATTTTATTGAAAGCATGAAGAGAGTATGTGATAAAATTGACAGCATTATGAAGTTATTGCCTCAAGTTCATGTGACACTTGCAAAGTCCATCAACCTTTGTATCACATATGATAGAAATCATATTGGAAATATTATTTATTATTATTCCAATTCAATAAAATATTGTTGAAAATTTAGTTTCTTGAAAACATGCATTTTTGCCTCTTAAAGACTTAAGGGACAACTTTACCGATAAAATGTAACCGCAATTTCTACTCCAACAGCTTCTTTTCTCGCACTTCCCAACTGTGGAATTCCCTTCCACACGCTTGCTTCCCCGACAGCTACAATCTCCAGGAGTTTAAATGTAAGGTCAATAGACACCTCCCAACACACTAACTCGCATCCACTCTCTCAAACACTCTTCCCATCTACACAACCCTCATCCTCGGTATCCCTACACATCTATCACCCTCCTTCTGACATTTCCTATATCTAGCCACTCTTTCTCATCACCTTCCCCTATGTAACCCCTTGCACAATAGTGGCAGTGGGATGCCTTGCTTGGGGTGAAATGATTTAAAAAAAACAAACTTGTATAATAACTTTCACATTGAGTGTCAGGTTTTATTATCTCTCTCTCTCTCTCTCTCTCTCTCTCTCTCTTGAGCTATCTATGTTCACGTACAGAGTGTGATGGTTAAATTGTCATCATTTTATATGTTTAATTTCCTGTATGCTTGTTGTTTTTGATTTTATCAACTGCACAGTATAATAGGGTCAGTTTGGTACCATCTGTGAGAAAAAAAGCCGCATAATACAATTTACTCTGCCAAAAATTTGGAAACAGCATGCTGTACTGTTTGGCATTTGTGCTTGAAGCTCCACTATCAATATTTTGGAGTGTTTGGGTGTCAATCTGCGGACTGTGCAGAGAATTAAGAAAACGTTTGATGGCTCTAACAGTGATTATGAAGGTACAGCAACTTGGAAATCTCACTCTATTCATTCTGATAAAAGAACTCATGAATTTGTTGGTGAGAGCCTCAAACTGAACACAGAGGCCAACATCAAATGCCTTGAGGAGGTAGTGCTACCTTGGATCAAAAGTGTGGCTGCTGAATGACATTATGTCTGGCAACAGGACTCTGCACCATGCCACACAACCAGAAGACTCCAGTCATGGCTATTAGACAATTTCTGCAACCACACCACCCCTTATATATGACCACCTAACTCTCCAGATTACAACCTATTTGATAATTATCTGTGAAGCACAGTTGAGCAAGAGACTAACAAAACTTCTTGCATACCAAAGATGAACCTAAGGCAAGGATTATTGTAACATTCACCAACTTAGATAAATAAGAAAACAGCTCATTAGAGATGCAGGAGATTCCAAAGTCATCTGGAGGCCATGGTAGAAGCTAATGTCAATTTTATTAAATAAATTTACTCTTTACTATTTCAGGATATTTTTGTGTAATTTTAGTATATATATCTGTTAAAATGAGATGTCAGTATTATTTTCATTTTTGAATTATTTAGATGACAATTTATCCATCTCACCCGATATATATATATATATATATATTTAGTGTATCAAGGCAGCAAATAATTTTCTAAACATATACTGTTAAATATAAGAGACAATGAATGTCTATTATGTTTAATCATGAGCCATTCTAAACGTTGTATTTTGGCTTTAATTTCAGTTGAAAATAAAGACAAAAATTCTCCAACATTTGGATAATTTTTTATTAATTTGTTTCTCAGCTTTTGGCTCACATGACCCATCTTCAAAGAGCTTATTAAGATGGTAACACAATAACATCCACCATCACCAACAATTTTATTTTGTGTTGACATAAAACTCTGCTAGGCAATGGCAATAGTTACCAAAAATAACAAACGCAGTTCGCAAATTCACAATGCTGTTCTATGATGTCACACCGCGTGATAGCGCGAAATGACAACAGAACCATTTATTCAAATGCAATGTAATATGTTATGACCAGATTTAAAAGTGATTTTATTAAGTGTGGGTTGTTTGGATTTAATGTACATGGCCTCCAATATCTGAAGGTTCTTTTTAATGTGTGTATGAGTAAGGATTATTGTATTACTGACTAAAATCTCTCTTATATATATATATATATATATATGTGTGTGTGTGTGTGTGTGTGTGTGTGTGTGTGTGTGTGTGTATAAGTTCAACACATGTTATTTTTTATTAAAAAGAAAAATTCAAAAAGATGTACAACAAAATGTATTTGATTAACAAATTATGCTATATGCCTGAATAAATTCCTATTTTATTATTTTAAATGTTAAAATGAACTCTTTAATATTCCATAAGTTTTATCAAATCTTTCATCCATCAATTTAGCTAAATACTGAACTATTTTAACTTCAGTTATGACAATTTTTTAACTTTCTTCCCAGATATTTTTGTTTTAAATTTTTTTTCATTATCATATACATTTTAATGATGGCCTACAATTTTTTTTACAAGAGAGTCTGGAAGCCATTCCATTAATATACTGTTTTTGAAATTATTTTGTTTGGTGGAAATAGTCAATACAACTTAGAAGACAATAGTGAACAAGTGTGTAATGCTTCCAGCTAGTATTGTAAACAGTAAAATTGTAGGTCCCTTCAAAGTTAAAAGTAACAAATTAAATACATTTTTAATTCAAATTAAGTTTTTGGACAATTTTTTTTTATTTCTGAATAGTACAGGTCACAACCAAGAATCTTTAAGCTAAAGCGAATATTTGTGCAAGAAAAAGCTCCTTCTAAACCCTGAATCATCATTACTTAACATAGCATTTAATTGTATTCAACTCTCCACCAGCATGTAAAAAAAGCAGCCCCTAGAACAAAGATCTGATACATGGAACTTACATTCTGTATGTGTGAGAGACTGCCCAAGACTGCCTGTGGCAGTTGTTTATATAATCACATATATTACATGCCAGCAAACTGGATACGCGTATACGGTCACACGCTTCTCTATTTAGGAGGTGGAAATATTTACAACTAAGTATATTCAAATGATACTTATTTATTCCTGTCTATTATCATGTTCAAGATGTTTGACAAAGTAAAACTAGTAGCTTCTCTCAAAAATGACCTCCAATCAGTGGTTTGTAAATTTTAATGCATCCAAAACAAAACTGTTATCATTTAAGAACCATACAGAACCTGCCATGCTAATGCTAAACTCTATGATAGTATTGCTTTCAACCCTCTTGTACTCACATTTCCCATTCACAGGAAGTGGAGTAATTATACTGAATCAACTGCTTGGTCTACTGCTCTGAAACTATGTTGTGCTAGACAATTTTTATCATCAGAATCCATCTTGTACATTTACTAATCTACTATCAGTCAAGTGCTATACATGATGCACACTTTGGGTGATCATGTCTTGAAAGGGACATGACTGACTGGGCAGAAGATTATCCCACAGTAGGTTGCCATTGCTTTCTGCAGTAGACTGGCTGCCAGCCAAGGCTATAGAACCCAACCTGTCCTATTATTTAACCCCTAACTGGAGGGAAGAGATGGATTAATACCTTTCCCAAGGGTATTTGTGCATAAGTGAATGCAAGGAATTTGACTGGAATTTGAACTCAGCTCACTGATTTGTCGTACCGAGTCGATATCCATTGCACCACAATCTACCATAAGCATTGAATAATGCTGTCATATCTCATTTGTTTCTCTTGCTATATATTTTAAGATTCTTAACAAAATCTAAAGAAAGATTTGTAATGTTATTTGTCATCCTAACCTTGCATCTTGACTTCAGTTACTTTACCACTGCTGAGACATGGCTTCCTTCTGTCTTTTCTACAAATATTTTCATAGCAATTGTTCTAATGAGTTTTCCTCATTGGTGTCTTGATTGCATGTATTTAAGAATACTACTAAATTGCCAACTTTTTCACACTGTTTTACTGTTGAACTACCTAATAGCAGTTTCTTTTCTAATAGTTTTTCTCCCACTTCTCACTAGTTTCTTGCTTCCCTACCATCTAGAATTTTCAAAAATTTAGATGTGATATCAACCACCATTGTCTGCCTTTCTGAACTCTTTTCTTTTATTGTCCTTTCTCTTATTTGAAGTCTCCTAATTCTCTTTCACTCTCAATAACACTTTGCAGCTTAGTAGCCTTATATGTTTGCTTTGGGTGAATTGATCATGAAACAAAAACAAACCCTAGTGTACCTGGATTCCTTGATGTCTGGTATAAATTACGTGAAATGTCTAATCTGGCCTCATGCTACATTTAGATACAAGTCATCTGTGAAAATTTCACATCGAGTATATCTGTAAAAGGACAATAGGAATAAAGATGAAAGAAAAACTCATCTTAGTAGATGTCTTTTGTCCTTTGAGATCCTTTATTAAGGCAAATGCAAGGATCTTATTTTGTATTAAGTATTTATATGTCTTTTGTTGTGCAGTGGATATCAGCTTGGAATGAGAAACAGAAGGGCTGAGTTCAAATATCAGTTGAATTTGTTGCATTCACTTACATGCAAATACCCTTGGGAAAGGCATTAATCCAGTACTTATCCCTCCAGCTATGAGTTAAATAGCAGGACAGAGTGGATTCTATTATCTTTGTTGGCCATAAATCTACCGCAGAAAGTAATAGCAACCTTCTGTGAGAAAATCTTCTGCTCAGTCAGTCATGTCACTTTTGAGACATGATCACTCAGGTATGTATCACAAAGGGCACTTAACTGATTGATTTATATGCAAAAGCAAAAATGTTATTGGTTTTTCAAAATATGTAAATTTAAGTATGCTCATGAATATTCATCAGTTTAGCCAAAAAGTCAGGCAAGTTATGGTGGATATGAAGTGACACGATTCTATTTCTAATAAATGAAAGTGAGTAAGTGAAATTCTTGAATTTATTTTCTAATCCAAATTAGTATTGAAATTATTTTAGCTTCAGATAGCTTTACATGTTATGTATCTAAAATAACATGAGGGTTATCATTTAACCATTTTCTTTTAATTTTTAACAATTTCATAATGATGTATTTTGGCTTGCGAAAGAAGTAATTCTATCAGGAATGGAGATATTGAAAAAATCCAGAATGCTGATTTATATTTTATGATTTGATAGTTGCCCTCACTAAGTTACTTTCTCTTTTAATAAGTGTGACATTCTTTAGATCAAGTTATACATAAATATACAAATGCCTACATGATGTTCCAGGCATTTGATAACACAACTTTAGTGGACCATGCATGGAAGGTAGCCTAATTTAATGTTGCCAGACTTTTATGCCAAATATTAACTTTCTCATATCTTTTTCAGATGGATCAAGAGCTTCAACATGGTTGCTTGTAGATATGACCAAGGAAATGAAAAAGACATACCAAACCCATTATGATATCCATCAACCACAGCAAACCAGAGACAACCATTTTTTAAGTAGCCAGATGAACAACCTGGCTTTGCACAGATCTTACAGAGTTATTGACAAAAATGCAAACCAAGTTCATGTTATGCCACCTAGTTTTTCCCAAAAGTCTCACAGTTCATTCTACTATCTTTATCAAGGTGCTAGTTATGGTGATTAATCCCTGAACTGAGAAAATGGTTGTCATTGTGCCAGCAGGACAGTTTTCTCGCATAGGCATATATGACTCGGGAATTTTTGCAAATCTCAGACAAGTGACCTCCTACCTGTTTTTATTTGAATCCCTTGAATACTACGTATTTTATACAAGTTTCCAGATACCATCTTCTGTGAAGAAACATATTTTATTTAATGCAGGTTTATTTCTTTAGTGTGTTGAACATATGGATTGAAATCCAGCAAGAAAAATAGAATAAGTAAAGAACAGATAGGAAAAAGCATCTTTAATCTAACACGTTTCACTTTAATAGAGATTTGTTAAGACAAATCGTTTCAAAATTTTTAAAATTTTTAAAAAAAATCTAGAGATAGTATGTTGATTGAGGTTTGATTTCATTGGTCAGATATGTGTCATGTAATAAAACAATAGATCATTATTTTTAAATGTAGAAAAAGACTTATTCCTTCGTATAATAATAGCTTCTATAATTTTTAATATTTCTTTGCAATGAGTGCTGTCTAGTATTTTAATCTTTGGCATAAAAATGTTTCAAATGTGTACAAAATATCAACAGTGTCAATAAATATTTGATACACACTTTTCTGTTTTCCTATGATACACAACATCACTTTGGACTGATTCTAATTCCAGGGCTTATAAAAATGTCAGGACATATCTAAAAAAAATCTTGTCTACTACAATGAAAGCATCCAGATCTTTATAAGGCCTTAAATGATCAAAAGTATTTGAACATAAACCAAACAAAGAATGAACTTTGGACAGTTTCTCCACAATTTTAATTCTTTTTAGAAAAATACAATAAAAAAAATTAAACAAGCAAACCTGATGAATTTAACAAAAATTGTTTGTATATAATGAGGAGTCTCTTATACTCCGATAAGGATCCAGCTGGTCAGTTCTTAAAAGCAAAAAACATACTATCTGCACATAAAATTTGATTATAATGATTAAAACCTGCAGAGAACTGACCACACTTTTTTAAAGAATTGAATACAAAGAAATGATGCACTGCATGCCACAAGGTCTCCAAATGACCCTGCTTAGGTTTTGAATTTGAATTGTCCTTCTCTTAGACTGGTTGATATTCAAGGCTAGAGAATCCAGTCTATCCTGTTGTTTACCCATAGCTTGGGAAAGAATAAATGGATTCATATATTTCCCAAGAGCTGGAAAGTGTTATAACAGAAGATGGAAAGTGGGACACTGAGATCCAAAGGTGAATTGGCATGGTGAAGGAAGCATTCCAGAGGTCGAGTAAAGTATTAAGAAACAGAACAATTTTGCTAGAAACAAAGAGGAGAGTACTGAATTACTATGTGATGTCTGTTCTTCAATATGGCGGTGAATGTTGGACAATATCTTTGAAAATGAAGGAAAAACTTGAAGCAGCTGAAATGTGGTTCTACAGAAGGATGCTGTGGATATCATGGATCGAGCATGTGAGCAATGACGAGGTTTTTGAAAGGATGGAAATGAAAAGGAAATTAATACTGAGCATCAGGAAGACACAACTAAAGTTCCTGAGACATGTAATGAGGAAGGAGGGCTTGGAGGACCTGATACTAACAGGCCAGATAGATGGAATAAGAGACAGTGGAAAGCAGTGGATAACATTTGAAGGACTTAATCAGGTGGATGACAGAAGAAGGGTCGCGTGGTGTAACAGGAGAAAGCGTGCTAAGAGCCACCAGCGGTAGAGAGACGTGGAAGGCCATGATCACCTACATCCTGAAAGGACATGGCACATAAAAGAAGATTTGCATGAAGGTGAATATAACAAACTCATTTAAAATTTGAACTCAGCTCCCTGTTTTCTTCCTCTGAGTTGCTATATTGGTACACTATGCTTCCGTACACACACACTATATATGAACTGAGTGAATTTGTAAGAATTATCCTGTCAAGAGTGTATCATTGGGTAGAACTTATTGAAAACTAAATAATTATTTGGGAAACTTAGTCATAATATACTTGTCTCCTCCAAACTCATTAATGAATTATTTGTTCTTCACTTGTATCTAATTAAATGGAATTATCAACAGACAGACAAAAATAATTTTCTTAAATGTTTAAAACCCTAGAAAAAAAAATAACAAAATTATCTCCCTCATTAAGATTTTTAACAACTATTGCTGCATATGATCTTTTTTAATTTTTACTCCATAATGTCACTTAGTAAGGTTCCACTTGGAAATCTTTAAATTGGTAGCTTATCAAAACTAACTGTAGTGAAACATAACTGATTTTATTCTAAATTGTTTTGTGATTTGTTTGAAATTACATTTTTAAACAGTAATGAATATGTACACTTGTATAAATGTCATGTATATATATATATATTGTATATTTGGGCAGCAATATCTCTTTTATGCCAGTTTCATTAAAAATGACAAAGTGTGATGGTTAAGTTTTTTATTTAATTTTTATGTGATCTTATGATTTCTTTCTTTTGGGGACATAAATTATATAAAAATTGTTCAAAGTTTTTGTTTATTTGAGCACTATTGGCTATAGTTCTAGCCATTTTCAAGGATGAATGTTATTTTACATGTAACAGAATGTAAGTGGTGTTATGTATAGTGTGGAGTAGTGATATGTGTTATGTACTGAACATGGTAAGCATGTTGTTAGCATATTTGTAGTTGACGTTATTGAGTGTTTGGTTTTCTGTTATTTTTAGTCTTTTTTTGCATGTGGATGATGCTATGATACATGTGTTGTCAACAAATGTATTCTGGATAGAGTTTGGCAGCTCTCCGTGTGTGTTTAAATGAGATCAAATACCACTGTGAAAAATTACATAAAAACTTAACCATCAAACCTTGTCTGTCATTTTTAATGAAACACACACGCATATAAATTACTATAAAAATGGCAATTGTTTGTTTATATGTGTTGTATAACCAACCAAACTGCAGGACTCTGTGAGCTAAAATTAGTCTATAAGAGTCATTTTACTCGGAAAGGAACATGGGATATATGGCAATGAATGCTAAGGTTTCAAGAGGTCAGCAAAATCAATTCTGGAACAAAACAGTTATTTTCTTTCAAAGTGCAAAAGAAGAGACACTCCATAACCCAGAACCATCAAGGTAAGACTCTTTTTAGAGTCTTACCTTGATGGTTCTGGGTTATGGAGTGTCTCTTCTTTTGCACTTTGAAAGAAAAAATTATCAAGTGAGACATCAAGTCGTTAGCATTATGGAAAATGAAATCTGCAAACCAAGATCAAACTCTGAGAAAAAATTTGCATTCACTTTGCACTAATACCCTAGGAAAAGCTAAGAACAAGAATAAATAAGACAAATGACATTGAAAAAGTTCTTGATTAAAAATAACATTTTTTTTCTATCATTTCACTCAAGCAAGGTGATAATGTGACTAGAATGCAGGGGGTTACAGGGAGTGTCAGAGAAAGAGAAGAAATTATTGGGGGGGAAATGAGGAAAACGACAATAAAGGAAAATAAATTAAGAAGTCAAAAAATTGCAATTGTCATTGCATTTAAATTTTTGAAGATTATAGATTGCAAAAGAAGCAAAAAATTGGAAGGGTATTCTACAGAACGAAAGTGCAAGAAAAATTATTAGAATAGAACAGCTTAGTTGCATCTAGCTAGTTCAACAGTAAAAACGTGAGTCTTAGTTGCCAATCCTATAGCATGCTTAGATTAATGCAATCAAGAAAAAAGGTTATCAGGATAAATGCCATGAAAATATTCACAGAACAGACAGATAAAAGTCGTGTCCCATTGGTGGGAAAGTGTCCAAGTACTTTCATGGCTTCTGCTCCGATGAGCTTAGATCACTGGTGCCGCCTAAGCACGAATTTACACGAGATACTAGATTAGCAACTAGGTCCCACCCTTTTACAGTTAAACAAATAAGATGTAACCGTAAATTCTACTCCAACAGCTTCTTTTCTCGCGCTTCTCGCCTGTGGAACTCCCTTCCACAACTCTGCTTTCCCGACAGTTACAATCTCCAGGTGTTTAAATGTAGGATCAATAGACACCTCCTATCACACTAACTCCCAACTATTCTCACAACACTCTCATCTACCCAACCCTCATTCTCGGTATCCTTACCCGCCTATCACCCACCCTCTGTTATTTCCTATATTTAATCAGCCTTTCTCCACTCTACGTAGCCCCCTGCACAGTAGTGGCAGTGACATGCCTTGCTCGGGGTGAAACACTTATAAAAAAAAAAAAAAAAAATTCAAAATGTCAGATGAGAAATGATTACATTGACTTTTTTAGACATTTTCTTTTATTTTGTAAAAAACCTCAAAATATATAGTAGGAGAACTAGACCAAATATGACAGCAGTATTCAATGTATAGACAAATGGTAAATTTATAAATGTGCAAGATGCATTCTGACAAGAAAAAATGTCTCTACAAGGCTTGCAGATTAAACAATATCCTTGTAATTGTCTTTAAGAAATGTGCATTCGACCTGGCTCTTGTTCTCTCCAAATTTGCAGTAGCTTTCTAAATTAGTAGTGTTTAAAAAAAAAAACAAAAAAGAAAATTTTTTTCTAGAAAATTTTTTCTAGAAAATTAAAAATAATTGTGAGAATAGAATATTTGTTTATATTTATGATTTTACAAGTTTTTAGAAAGGTGAAATTAGACTATTTTCTAAATGCTCACCAAGCTATATGGTAATTTCTCTTGCATAAGGAGAATGCAGATTTGAAACTTGACAAAGGGCACATTTTCTCTATTAAATTTTTATTAAATACTGTTGCCATATTTGTTCGGATGCTCTTGCTATTCCCCTTGAGGTTCTCGACAATATCCAAAAGAGATCCTGCAATGTAATCGATTGTGACTTGGCAGCCTGCCCTCAGTCACTTTCTCACTGATGTGATGTGGCTTCCCTCTGTCTTTTCTATAAATATTTTCATAGCAAATGCTCTGGAAAGTTTCTTTTCCTGTTTCTCACATCAATTTATATGTGTTACTAAACTGGAATTAAGATCAAACATTTTTACCATTGAAATAGCTAAATTTAATCACATTTCTACTCTAACAGTTTCTTTTCTCACACCTCTTGTCTGTGGAATTACCTTTCACTTAGTGATTCTCTGATAGCTACAATTTAGTTTCAAAGTATAAATGCAATGTCGATTGCCATCTTTTATTTCCTTGAATCTCTTATCCTTTCTTTGAAACTCCCTGTAACTTGTTCTTTTTTTTCTCCCACAGTAACCCCCTGTGCATCAGTTGCCATCTGTTTTGCTTGGGGTGAAATGATACAAAAAAAAATTAAGAAAAAGTAGATCACAATTCAGTCAGTCAGTCAGTTCAGTGCCATATATAATACACACTTTGACAATCCTATATCTTTCAACTCATGATTGATTATGCAGAAGATTTTTCTATTGTAGGTTGCTATTTTCTTTTACAGTAAACTAGTTGTCAACCAAGGCTAGAGGACTCAGTCACTCCTGCTATTAAATTAATACTTTTCCCAAGAGTATTTGCACACAAGCATCTGGATTCATAATTATTCCGTTTCACCAAAAGAGTTGCACACTCTAATTTTGCATTCAAGCTAATATCCATTACATGACAACACACATCCTGATGATAATTGCACTGTTTAAAAAACAGAGATACCTACATAAACAGACGTATCCACACAATATAATGTTTATAGTAATATGAGTGGACATTGAAGTTAACACCAGAGGCAACAGTCTGTTTCATGTCTTGGTGATGCATTGAGGTTCGTCTGTTGTATTATTCTAACAATAAATTCAAAAACTGTGAACTCTGAAGGAGAAAATAGCTATAATTACCTTACCAAATCAACACAAAATACTAAAAATACAATCCCAATTCATGTGAAAATGAAGACAAACATAAATTTTTACTATATTCAGTCAGCCAGTTAATTTCCATATGTGATACATGCTTGGGTGATCATGTCTTGAAAGACATGAGTAGAAGATTTTCCTGCAGTAGGTTGTCATTACTTCCTGCAGTAGACTGATTGTCAAACAAGGCTATAGAATCCAATCTGTCTTGGTATTTGACACATAGTTGGTGAGAAGAAACAGATTAATACCTTTCCCAAGGGTATTTGTGCATAAGTGAATGCAACAAATTCAACTGGAATTTAAACTCAGTTCTCCAATTTCTCATTCCAAGCCATTATCCACTACACTACACCTATACAATATTTGGTATATTACTATATCACCTATACAATATTTGGTATATTACTATATTTTACTATATTACCTAAAAATTAAAAACTAAAAACCAAAAAGAATAAATAAATAAAAAATAAAATACACATGTAAAATAATCCAAGGCAACAAATAAGTAAATAATAATAGATTAAGAAGCTATGAACGGATCCATTATCACAATGCTTACAGCCTATCATGTTGAATACACCAGTTCTGGCTCGATCACCAAAGTTAAGCAACGTTGAGCCTGGTCAGTACTTAGATGGGTGGCCACTTGGGAATACCAGGTGCTGTAAGCATATAGTGAAGGATGTGCATTGTGGTGAAGTGGATATCGGCTCGGAAAGAGAAATCAATGAGCCGAGTTTGACTTCCAGTTGAATACCCTGTATCCACTTAAGCACTGGTACCATTAAGAAACATATTAATCTGTCTCTTCCCTCCAGTTATAGGTTAAATAACGAGGGTAGGAATTGGGGACTTTGTACTTAAAAACAAATCCCAATGAATCTTGATAAACAAACAAAAACAATAAAACAAATAAACTAAAACGAAACAAATCAAAAACGATTTTCAGCATCAAATGACCTAATGAAAGTTGATATGCTGGTTAAATAAACCAACTCAAAAACGATTTTCAGCATTAAATGACCTAATGAAGGTTGATATGCTGGTTAAATGAACCCAACTCAAAAACGATTTTCAGCATTAAATGACCTAATGAAGGTTGATATGCTGGTTAAATGAACCAACTCAAAAACGATTTTCAGCATTAAATGACCTAATGAAGGTTGATATGCTGGTTAAATGAACCAACTCAAAAACGATTTTCAGCATTAAATGACCTAATGAAGGTTGATATGCTGGTTAAATGAACCCAACTCAAAAACGATTTTCAGTATTAAATGACCTAATGAAGGTTGATATGCTGGTTAAATGAACCAACTCAAAAACGATTTTCAGCATTAAATGACCTAATGAAGGTTGATATGCTGGTTAAATGAACCCAACTCAAAAACGATTTTCAGCATCAAATGACCTAATGAAGGTTGATATGCTGGTTAAATGAACCAACTCAAAAACGATTTTCAGCATTAAATGACCTAATGAAGGTTGATATGCTGGTTAAATGAACCAACCAACCAACAAAAAATCATAATAATAACAAAATAAAATGATAAATAAATAAATTAAAGAATCACTATGAATAGCCTAAAAACTGCATCTGGATTCACAATTATTGTCATTCAATCGCCTCTAGAATAATTCGAAATATAACCATTAGCATCCACCAAAATAAAAATTAGAACAATACAATAGACTAACCAGAATGCATATGATCTAACAATTGAATTTAAGCATGGAATAGATTGTCATCTCTGGGTATTGACTTCAATGTACACTTATATTTCGGTCAGTCAGTTAAGTGCCATACGTGATACACGCTTTGGGTGATCATGTCTAGAAAGAGACATGACTGACTGGGCAGAAGATTATCCCACAGTTGGTTGCCATTGGTTTCTGATGTAGACTGGTTGTCAGCCAAGGCTATAGAACCCAATTTGTTCTGTTATTTAATACTGGAGGGAAGCGATAGATTATTGTGTTTCCCAAGGGTATTTGTGCATAAGTGAATGCAAGGAATTCAACTGGAATTTGAACTTGGCTCCCCGATTTCTCATTTCGAGCTGATATCCACTGCACCACAGTGCACATCTGTCTCAGTCAGTTAGTGCCATACGTGATATACACTTGGGAGATCATGTCTTGAAAGAGACATGACTGACTGGGCAAAAAGATAATCCTGCATTAGGTTGTCTTTACTTTCTGCAGTAGACTGGTTGCCATCCAAGGCTACAGAACCCAATCTGTCCTGTAATTTAACCCATAACTTGGGGAAAAAGATTGATTAATACCTTTTCCAAGGGTATTTGTGCGTAACTGAATGCAAGGAATTCAACTGGAATTTGAACTCGGCTCCCCAATTTTTTGTTCTGAGCCAATATCCACTGCACCACAAGGCACATCTAATATTGAGCATTTTAACCCATAGATAAAAATATACATACATACATACATATATATATATATATATATATATAACCGTACTGATGAGCTATGATACAGCGAAACAGATCTGTCTGCGGATGACAATATATATATATATCCTTGTGCAAATTAATTGAAACAACTGCTTTAGTTTCCTTTCTTTTATCATACAGTCAGCTTTAGATCCTCAGATTAGGTCATTTATAGCGGTGTCAAGTAATATGAAACTATTTTTGATGTGTATGATGAAATTTGCTTGGCCTTGAAAAATATTGTATCATCCATGACTGCATCAGATTTTTATCACATCCAGACACTATTGTCTTGACTGTCAATTAGTTTTTCTACAATCAATGTCTGCAATAGAGGTTACTCCAAGGAAGTGTAGGAAAATTGTAATGCTGCAAGAACACACGGGCAAGCCTTACAGAGAGATCATTTTTATTATTGCTGTCAGCCTTTCAACTGTCAATCATGTCATTAAGACAAAGAAACAAATTGGATCCATCAGTCAAAACAAAGTAAAATATGATCAAAAGAGAAAATCAATACCAAAGACGATATACACATGATCAGGGAAAGATTCTAGGAAGACATTATTCATTTTGTTTTAATCAATTTTCACAAGTATATTTGCAAAAAAAATTAAATCCCTTAGAAAAAGAAGTAAAGAAAAACAATTTTTAAAAAAAGTAAGCTTCCACCTGTATTAGAAGTTCTTATACCAAAAAATTCACCTTATTTATTAAATGACCCTTGTACATATAAGAATATATAAGAATTTTATTTCGAATTTATCCAGATTTTCTTCAACAAGAAATATTATGAGTTTGAAGTGAAATATTTAAGCTTCACACTTCTTTCAACTAAAATAACTTTATATATAATATATGAACCAATATAACTTTGGCCATTAACAAAAATAAACATGAAAATGTTTTCATGCAAATTTATTCATGATTTAATAAATTTATGTTTCAACATTTTACAGACGCCTGTGGCTTAATGAAAATTAAAATATAAACTTTATTTTCAAAGCTCAAATATTTTTAGCATAAATCTGACATTATTACAGCAAGACTAGTTCATAATTATCTACAATACATTCAGTAAAAAAAACTGTGCAACACAAAAGCAGTTATAAAAAAGAAATATTTGCAATTGTCTATCAACTTACCGTTTTCAGTTTAATTTTCTCCTTGGCTAATTCTTCTTTACGATTAACAGGAGTTATGTTTCCTACCCTTTTGGACTGGTCATCATTTTCTGAAAAAAAATTATTTGTTTTACTAACAATGTATATTAAAAGAAGTCTCATCTGAGTAAAGAATCACAAAGACAAAGTAATTAGAATTATTAATTAGTGAGCCAAGTTCTAATTCCAGTTGGTTCATTAGATTCACTTACACACAACTACTCATAGAAGTTACTTCTTACTAATGAAATATGAAAGGGAAGAAGATGACTCATCCTTATGTATATGGCATGTTGTGTACCAGTTTTTACTGTTGAATGAAGCTTATAAACTCACTTCAAACAGATTTTGTAAACACTAAATTTCTCATATCTACTTTTATTGCTCTTTGTAGTCAGTCAGTTAAGTGCCATACGTGATACACGCTTGGGTGATCATGTCTCCAAAGAGACATGACTGACTGGGCAGAAGATTATCCTGCAGTAGGTTGCCATTGCTTTCTGCGGTAGACTGGTTGCCGACCAAGGCTATAGAACCCAATCTGTTCTGTTATTTGACTCATAGCTAGAGGGAGAAGATATGTATTATATTATTAAGTAGTAATTAGTGGGGGATCAGTTTATTACTTCATAACAATAGAAAACCGATCTCCCACTTTATGCCCAGTCGAAGTTTTAATCATTTTTCAAACTATTATATTCAGTCAGTCAGTCAGTTATGTGCCATACGTGATACACGCTTGGGTGAGCATGTCTCGAAAGAGACATGACTGACTGGGCAGAAGATTATCCCGCAGTAGGTTGCCATTGCTTTCTGCAGTAGACTGGTTGCCAACCAAGGCTATAGAACCCAATCTGTCCTGTTATTTAACCCATAACTGGAAGGAATAGATGGATTAATACCTTTCCCAAGGGTATTTGCACATAAGTGAATGCAATGACTTCAGCTGGAATTCGAACTCGGCTCCCCGATTTCTCGTTCCGAGCCAATATTCAATGCACCACAATGCACATCTTTGTAGTACCGATGAGAATTTCCTTCTCAACCTTTTGTTTAAGTAGTGTGAAAAGTCAATTTTTACAACTTGGTATCTGTGCTTATCATTTTTTGATACTGTTAGGAGTGTTTAAATGATATGGAGTTTACTATTTGGTAAAGTTATTCATTTGTGAATTTGTGATTTAGTTTTGACAGTGTTTAGGATGGATTCAGATCTAAAGAATTCATTAACTTGAAGCCATTTTTAACCTTTGATCTGGAAAAAAAACTTGATTAATAGATGATAGTTTAGACATTTCTGAACAAGTCAGACTTTGTGCATGACATCCCGATGAGAGTCAAGATCAAATCCATCTATGTTCACAAGTTAATATTTTGTAACCCTCTTGTGATATTGGGGGAAAAAATATCCCTAGTGAAATATACAACTCCAGTTGAGAAAAACCAAAAAATTAAATTATCTAGTATAAAAAAAAAATGTAAACTGCTAACCACATTTTCAACAGTAATAATTCACCTGCATGATCAAAAGTTTGCAAAAGTAATTTTGATACACTTTGTGTGTGTGTGTGTGTGTGTGTGTGTGTTTGTGTGTATGTGCAATTGTTGCTTTCATTACATTTCTAGATCATAGTTGCAACATTACTTGCAGTTTATATTTTTTCAACTGAGTCAGTTAAAGGCCATATGTGATACATGCTTGGGCAGTCATGTCTTGAAAGAGATATGACTGACTGGACAGATTTTTTTTTTTCCTGCAGTAGGTTGGCATTACTTTTTCAGTAGACTGGTTGCTAACCAAGACTATAGAACCCAATCTGTCCTGCTATTTAACCCATAGTTGGAAGGAGAAGCAACAAATTAATACCTTTCCCAAGGGCATTTGCATGTAACTGAATACAACAAATTTAACTGGAATTTGAACAGGGTCTCTGATTTCTCGTTCCGAGCCAATATCCGCTGCACCACAACAAAAGCAGAATTACTGTAAAGATATTATTACAAAAAATATGACAGTAACTGTTAAAAGCTAGTCTTACACTGGGCATAAATAACTTGGAAAATCTAAGGTGAGCATCAGTGGCTGAAGTGATATAAGGTTTAATCTTTAAACAAAATTTGTACAAATCTTGTAAGACTATTTGTTCAAAAGCAATAGCTTTGTCTTATGAGATTAGCACAGCTGAGAAAACAAGGCAAGAAAGTAAGATAAACTTGTTTTCAATTGGAATCTGTAGAAAGGAACAGCTGGTTAACAATGATGGAATAAAGGTGATATCTTACAAGAAAATGATACAACATGCCAAAACTCTTTTTTGCTCTGGTTATTTTTATCTAAATTTATCTCTGGATTTATCTTTCTCTTTCATTTGATAATCAGATAAATTTTAAAAAAAATAACAAAAAAAACAACAAAACAAACTTTCAGTCAAAATGAAAACTCCATTCTGTATTTTCATTCACAGAGACATCTCCACATGCACACACATCTGTTCAATTAGACATACACATATCAAAATAAGTATTCTTATGCATAAATTGAAAGAGATGAGTAACTGCTATGATTTTAGACACAAGCACAGCACTCTAAACATGACAATACACACGCAAAAAGGATGAATCTTCCTTTAAAAACATTATAAAGAAATACACAACTTCAGTTGACAAAAACAAGGAAATTAAATTAATTATCTACTATAAATATTTAAAACTGCTAACTTCATCGTCAACAACTCACCTGCAAGATCCAAATTACAGAGAACCAATATTATTTATGAATTCACAAGACCCTTAAGGAACTGTATTCCTGATCAAGCCAAATCCATGAATAGTTATATATATAAACGGCTGGCCACTCATATTTGACGATGCCCATCTACCAGCAGAGCTAGCTAATCCCTATTGTAGACGCCTGCTCAGGCAAACTTGTGTTTGTTCAACACCCACAGAGCCAACCAGTGGTTTATACTGCAACTACACTGAGTGAACTTTAGTTAGTTTCTGAGAAAAAGTGCATTATCTAATCTGAACAAGGCCAGGACGCTCAAACCCTCAATCACAATGACTTGTGACTTTGGGCTAGATGACTCCTCAAAAGAAGCTGTCTACCCAATTTCACTCACAAGGCTTTGGTAAACCTGTGGTATGGTTTTCAAGTGCTTTCCAAAAGGTGCCATACACTGGGATTGCCTCATATTCAGACCGATAACATCAAGAAGTCACCTTACTGACAAATTGACCATAGTGAGATTCGAACCCAGGCTTCATGGTCAGAAAGCAAATGTTCTAACCACTCATCCATGCACCCCTAATATATATATATATATATATATATATATATATATATATATATACACACACACACACACACACAACATGCCTAACAAGAAGACCCATGTTACATTTCTCTGACCATAGCTCAATTAGGTCTCATACTTGTTGACAATACAAATATAATAGCATCATCCACATGTAAAAAAAGGATAAAAGTAATGGAAGCATTATCAATTAAAAACAAAAGGCCAGCACTCAATAACATCAACTCAAAAAATAAAAGACTCCTCTAACTCTAGAGACATACATAAAACAATTCATACATTCAGTTAATTGTAAAAATAAAATGATCCTTGATTATGGCTAAACAGCCAACAGTGCTTAGAAATACAAAATGTTCAGACAATTTCTATATAATTTATGTCCAGAAAAGAAAAAACTATAAGATCACAAGAAAAACTGAATGAGAAATAACCACACTACCATGTCAGTCATTTTAAAAAAAACTTGTATCAAAAAGGAATTGTTGCGCAAATACACAATTTTATTATATATATATATATATATATATATATATATATGAGAGAGAGAGAAATTTAAACAGAGTAAACATCATAATATACCAAACACCTTAGGACCCTTTCGGCCCAACACATTGTCAAAGGTGAACGTTGGCAAAATTTTAAATAATAATCAGGACACATTAATTTGACATTATAGAAGGGAAGGTAGAACTCGTTTAAAAACAAATTTTAATAAAAAAAATAAATAATTGTAAGGAGGGTGTAAACATAAGTTCCACAAGTAAAAAAGAAAAATAGGGACTCACAGACCCTCTAACAAATGTAAGAAGTGAATAAAGTGCTCCTTTTGTCTGCACAAACTGGGCTGGTGTATTTTTAAGTACACAGCCTCAAGAACACGAAGATGATATGATGATCAAGTGCTGATATTGTGTCCTGATTATTATTTAAAATTTTGCCAACGTTCACCTTTGACAATGTGTTAGCCAAAAGGATCCTAAAGTGTGAGGTATATTATGGTGTTTACTTTCTTTAAATCTGTTTTTTCTGTGGGTAGAAATCTCTTCATATATATATATATATATATATATATATATATAAAGAAACTTCTATCTATCTATCTATCTATCTATCTATCTATCTCTCTAGATAGATAGATAGATAGATAGATAGAAGCAGATTAAAATAGATAAATAGATAGATAGATAGATAGATAGATAGATAGATAGATAGATAGATGCAGATTAAAATAGATAGATAGAAGCGGATTAAAATAGATAGATAGATAGAAGCATTAAAATAGAAGAAGGATTATAGATAGATAGATAGATAGATAGATAGATAGATAGATAGATAGATTAGTAAGGAGGAGTAATTGTTAGTGACTTGGATTGAGAAGCTGGAGAGTCAGGTTTGAATTTCATTTGATTTTATTATATTCACTTATTGAGAATGATATGAATCCATCTCTTCTCTCCTGCTCTCAGCTATGGGTAAATATCAAAACAAACTAGATTCTATAGCTTTGGGTGGTAACCAGTTCAAGAAGGGCAACTTTGAATTTAAAACCTGAAGAGAGTTCTTTGGGGACTTTTGGGCACATCAGGTGTACTCTGTATTTTGGGCTGTTTCTAAAAGTGTGGTTGGTTTTGCACATTCCTTCACCCTATAATCAAATCATATTTTTGAGTAGTCTGGCTGTTTGGTTTTAGAAAGTGAGTTACTGTACCCTTATACATAAAGATATGACAAGAAAGTCCAGTATATACACACCTATTGTGGATATAGAAATCAACACTACATGATAACTGTCAGTTTCACAACTCAAGCAATCTTTTGATGATGTGTCTGAAGATAAGAAGATTTCTTGAGGCATTTTCTATTAGTAGACATCCACTGACTATATATGTATATGCACCCACACATTTTATCTCTTATACTGAGCATTCATCCCAACAAATATAGCTAATTTTATACTATATATATATATATATATATATATTGTCATCTGCAGACAGATCTGTTTTGCTGTATCACAGGTCATCAGTATGGTTAGACTCCGATTGCTACATAACCCAGGCTCGAAACCTGACCAAATTGGCGTCAGTCAGCGACTTTAAACTTGGATCAAATACTGATTGAAACCTGAAAAAATGATAAAATAACAAACATGTTTTCACTTTTTAGAAAATGAGATATGGAAAAAAAATTCAGTTAGTTTTATTTTTGCTGCTTGGTTTTCATTGCTTAAGCAGACTTCTTATGAATTTGACTACTGAAGCAATGTTAGTATAATTTATTGTATTCTGAACTTGAGTATATATACATATATATATATATATATATATATATATATATATATGTGTGTGTGTGTGTGTGTGTGTGTGTGTGTATGTATGTGTGTGTGTGTGTGTGTGTGCATGGAGTTATCATTGCACACATGAGAATAAAAATATAGTTTAATAGTGGCCTTTTTTTACAAGTGAGTTCAAATGAAATCATGTAAACAAATATGCACACAGAAACAGATTGATAGATATTTTCATCAATAGATATAATGGAATTCTGTATAAAATATATAGATATTTTTTGTGTGTGTGTGTGTGTCTGTGAGAGAGAGAGAGAGAGAGAGAGAGATAAAGCAAGAAAACTTTTTTGCTAACAAATTTTGTTTCTTCAGGAACTTTATCAGGGCAAGTCTAGAAATATTATTTAGTAACCTGTAACAAAGAGAAAAATAAAATAAATAGTCAAATAAATATTTTCCTTTCCTAAAAGAATATTTACAAATATATTAAAGACTTTCTCTTGCCCTTTCTTTTAATTTTATTGTCTTTACAGATATATTTATGT
The DNA here is from genome assembly GCA_037127315.1 of Ascarosepion bandense. NCBI lineage: Eukaryota > Metazoa > Mollusca > Cephalopoda > Sepiida > Sepiidae > Ascarosepion > Ascarosepion bandense. The sequence goes on from JBBBDQ010001964.1 coordinate 1,321,044, forward strand.
TACAATTATTACATACATACATACACCTACCCCCCTATACACACATATATATAGTAATTTTTGAAGGGATTTTTTATCCATCATTATTTCTTATTTCTATTTTTTAGTGGGTACATACATTCTCAATCTAGCTCAGTTGTTATTTCACTTTCTTATAAAATAAAAAAAATAGTGATAGTAACTCTAATATATGTACCCATTGAAATTAACTTTTATAGTAATAAGAAATATATATATATATATATATATATATTGAAATTTGTTTAATGGCATATCAACCTCTGTGGGTAATTTAATGCCAAAAAGGTAGGGTTTTAAGGTATTTTTTTTAATGTTTGGTTATAGTAAGAAGATTGATTTAGTCAGATTTTGATGAATTTTTTTATTTTAGAAACTGAAAATGTCTTCTAGTTTTGTATTCAAAAATGTATTGCTGGTAATAATTTTTTTCCTTCAAAAATATGTTCTGGTAATATTTTTTTCTTCAAAACTATTGTTGGTAATATTTTTCATTCAAAAGTGTATATTTTTCTATAAAAGTCTATTTTTATGCTTTAATAGTGTTTTGACCCCAGTTTGGGGGGTGACTATTTGCCCATATCTGGGACCCTAAAAGGTGCTACCACCCTGGGTCAAGGTGGACCTGGGAACAACAGCAACTATGAGGTGGTTCCATGCTCCTCACAACCTCTCAATCAGAGGCTTTGCTGCCAAATGCAGTTTATGGTCATACCCAGGACCATAAAGTTTCCCCACCTTAGTCAAGTCACATCCCCTAACAGCTGTGGAGAATGAAATGGGTGTCAAGGACTTTCAGCCACCTCCATTAGTGAACATCAAAATAAATCAAGTATGAGGAAAACTCTTCAGTTCCCCCTGAGAAAAGGGGGAGGAGGGGGCTGTGCTATGCGGATGACTTCCACATGCGACTCTTGACTGTAACATCTTTATCTCAGATTTTATTTTTATATATCTCGTTTTTCAAACTATGATCCACAAATTCCAAGATAGGGTAATACATTTTCGTATTTTCTCATGCTTGCTTTATTTTTGTTATACACAAATTGGTCAGGAGACAAAAAAAACAAACAAAAAACATTTGATGAGGATAATTTTGCGAGGGATAATCTTTGGAATTTGAACAAAATAAGCCAATACTTTCTTAAATATTTATGACATTTTTTACTAATCCTTTATTTTTTTTTATTTATACTTTTTTATATATACTCAAATTTCACATAGACACACACTCAAAATATATATATACATATACTAAAGATTTTTACCATCAAAAAATATGCGACATTTTGTTAATTGATTTTCTCCATCTAAAAATCTTAGGATGTACGGAAAGTAATCATGTTCGTTCAGAAAGGATTTAAAGCTAAATCTAAGCCAAATTTATTTAAATATTATCAAAAATGTGACCGTTGTCATTTTAAATGACTTTCTCTCGACCCGAAGGCATCTTTTCAAGTCTACACTGAAGGTAATGCAGGTTTCCATCAAAAGTTTAAAATGTTCGGCCATATATGAAATGTTTTAGCGACTGAATCAAATGTAAATTTAGAAGATGTAGAAGAACCTCCAATCGTAATTGTGCATCTTACAAGCATGTATCACATATGGCAATTAACTAACTGACTAGATTAATGGCAAGATCTCATCATTTTACTGTTGAAATGGCTAGATGTAATCATAAATTTTGTGCTAACAGTATCTTTTCTCATACTTTTGCTTTTTGGATTTACACGGTTGTACTATAAGTGTCTGCGAGTGTCCTTAGCTAGGTTTGTGTCAAGGTATACCTGATAAATACCGAAAATCGATAATTGAAAAAATCGGGTTATAGAAGGAGTGGTCTGATTTTGATCAAATTTGATACACTCATAGACAAAGACATAAGAAACGATATTCAGAAGTTTCAAGGTTGCAGTTCTTACAATAGTGCAGAAAATCGATAATATATATATATATATAAAAGGCAAGATGTTTGTGTGTGTGTGTCTGTTTATCTGCCTGTATGTCTGTATTTTTTTCAGCACTTTTATTTAAGTTTTTGCTTCGGGTTTGGCTCTAAGTAGGTATAATTGTAGTTCTTAGTCTCAGCCATGATCCCATTTACTCAGAAGACTTATTTAGCCTTCAAAATTCAGTTTATGACGAAAAAAACTTATTTGATATCGATACCAGGAAATCAAAATTTGGCTTACATACATTCATTTTTCTTTCAGTCTACGGCTTTGCTTTAACTGGAAACAACTATTGCTTTTTTAGTCTTTTGTGCCAACGTCCAAAGAGTCTGAGCTCCAGGACCATGGATTAGTTTTAAAGCTTTCATTACACCCGAGCAATGCAGGGCTATACGAGTTGAATATATGGATCAAAATCTGACAAGATGAATAGAATAAATAAAGAACAAATAGGAAAAAAGTGTCTTTTATCTGACATGTTTCACTTATAACAAGCTTTTTCAGAGATTTAATAAAGATGAATTAAGTCTCTGAAGAAATTTGTTATAAAACATATTAGACACATTTTCCTGCTTGTTCTTTATTTATTTTATTCATATATATATATATATATATATATTGGCCATTGGCTCCTACAAGAAGCTTATCCACACTTTGATAGGCCTTGTATTTTGTCCTGTTAGGTCACATGCCACCCTCCTCACCAAGAAAAAAGCTAGTGGGGGAGCTGTTTTAAATGCCAACCACCCATCCATGCAGCAAACTGTACTGAGTTACATGTTAACAGTAGCAGGACTAAACCCAATCCAACCCGAATTAACCCACAAAATATTTTTACCAAAGTGTTTTATGTTTTTTGTGGCCTTATTATTCTTTTACAATCTTTTTCTATTGTTTTATATTATTGACTGATTTGTTAAAATTGTTCATGAATAATAGAATCAAAATGAATGAATTTATCTGATAGCCAAATATTTTTATCACAGTCTAAAGCTTATCTCATGTAAATATATCTAAAAACTATCTATATTATTAATATCAGTATTATTAACCATACTGTTCTGCTGGACTTTTTCTATCAGATACTGATATAAATACTGATTTTATAAGTGTTACTTCTACAAGTGTTACTGGTACCATGTAACCCAGTACTACCTGTCATATGGTCAAGTTAACAACAAATAAAGCATTTTCTGTCCCAAGTTTTTCTGGTGGGCAAAGTGGCTAGACAATATAAGATTAAAAACAAGACAATTTTAACAGGCTTAAAAACAAGCCAAGATCAATAGACAGTCTTGTGAGGTCAATGATCATCTATCACAATGGGGTAAATTGGGCTCAAAAGCTATTGGAATTGCCATACAAAATATTTTTATCCAAGTCTTTTATGTTGTTTTTGTAGCTCTGTTCCTCCTTTATAATTTTTGCTTGTTGTTTTATATTATTGAGTGATTTGTTAAAATTGTGGATGAATAATGGGATTAGAATGAATGGAAAGAACAAACAAATTTATCTGACAACCAAATAGCTGTGATAATCTATCATATTAGTTAGCTAGGAAAAGCTACTTCATCAGGAAGGTCAAAAACACTCTGCAATCAGTCAGTTAAGTGCCATACGTGATACACGCTTGGGCGATCATGTCTTGAAAGAGACATGACTGACTGGGCAGATGATTATCCCGCAGTAGGTTGCCATTGCTTTCTGCAGTAGACTGGTTGCCGACCAAGGCTATAGAACCCAATCTGTCCTATTATTTAACCCATAACTGGGGGGAAGAGATGGATTAATACCTTTCCCAAGGGCATTTGCGCATAAGTGAATGCAAGAAATTCAACTGGAATTTGAACTCGGCTCTCCGATTTCTCGTTCCGAGTTGATATCCACTGCGCCACAACGTACATCCTACTCTGCAATCACAAGTACAATAAAAGTATTAAAAGAGTTATTCTTAGTCACTATACCATTGGCTTAGATGGGAACTAACATCAAACAGAAATAATGATTCAATGATGGAAGCCTAAACTAAAAGGCTATTTTTGTTGTCCTCACCCAGCATATATTGAACATGCTAAAAAAAAAATGACATATTTACCCACTCGGTGTGGATAATATGATGATCATTCTTTTATTTCCTGTGGGATCACTATCATGTACAATGTACAATTTTTTTGTTCTGCACTTTACTCTTGTTCTACTTTCAGTGTTCAATCTTCTCCTCATGCTCCCTAATTCTGTGTCCCTTCCCCATTCCAATCTCCTTCATTTACCACCTCTCTGACCTTTCCCTATATTTCCCTCTTCTTCCTTATTCCCTTCCCTACTCATCTCTCTCCCTTATATTTCCAGAAATCTCCAGGTTCTTGTTCTCTCTCTAACCAGTCTCATTCCTCCCTCTTCTTCATCTCCAGCCCTTCACCTTCAAATTTTCCACTTTTGTTCTCCTTCTTTTCCGAAGCTTTCAAATATAGTGGGAGGAGCTCACATTCTTCAGTCACCCTGTCTTTCTTCTTTTCCAGCAAATGCTATTGAATGTGGATTTCTAAATGTGTAAAAATTAAGTGAAGTGGGCTTGGAAAGAAAGCAGTAAGGGTGATGTTTCAGGCCAGGATCAAGTCAGGGAAGAGGTGGATGCTGGAAGAGATGGGCACAGAGAAAAAAGAAAAGAAAAGGAATTTATGCTATTAATAAAATCATACAAACCCTCACAATATATATATATATATATATATATATATTTTTTTTTTTAATCATATCACCCCAAGCAAGGCAGTAACGCCACTGATGTGCAGGGGGCTACATAAGAGTAAAAAGATTGGAAAAGAGAAAACTAGAAACCACATCCTAAACAGGGAACAAGGGATGAGCCTCTACACCTGTTCAATAGACGTGAGTGGAGTGTGAACCGGCGATAGTTTAGTCTATCTACTCCAACTGGGAAAAAAAAAAAAAAAAAAAAGGGGGGTAAAAAGATTGGAAAAGAGAAAACTGGGAACCACATCCTAACCAGGGAACAAGGGATGAGCTATATATTTGTGTGTGTGTGTGTGTGTGTGTGTGTGTGTGTTGTAGCACATGTGTGGACATATGTATGGAAACAAAAAAGTTGTTGGTAATTTGATAATGTATCATGAGAGAAACATTAAGTGCAGTGTAATGTGTAAAGCAGAGGTGTTAACTTATATATCTGATCACATTTCTCACACCTTTCAACCGCAGGTGTTGAATAATTTAAGACTGTACTGTAAATTAACAAACTCTACAATTGTTAACAAGCGGCCATTATGGGAATAATTTGTTAAATTGTTATAATTTAAGTTTCAGAAAAAATATCATTAGATAAAGAAGAAAATATTAAAATGCAAAAAGATTTATAGTTCATGTGGACATGCTAATTCCATTGGTTGGGGGTTCATACACATTTTCTATTGGAGTGACGTGCATACACATTTTCTTGTTTGTGTTAAGATTTTTTTTTTGTTTTTTTTTTTTACTACTGTTCACCTTATACAAAGCCTGAGTTCCACTCATTGGATTACTAAGTGGGTATTTTGCTAGTACAGATATTATGAGGATATGTAGAATAGATAAAAGATGACCCTGAACTTGAAAAGGTTTAGATAATAGCAATCAGAGAAGCATCCTCTTGGGAATAACATTCTACATTTCAACATTTCTGGGGAGGGAACTGTCTAAATAGAAGTTACTCCTTACCAATGGAATATGAAAAAAAAATAAAGGTGAGTTGATCCAGTTATGTCGTTGTGGGTCCTAGCTGTGAGGGTGTGAACTGAACCAAGGAATGTACTTCACCTGAATATCTGCCATAAAAGATAGAGGTAGAATAGCAAGAGGCTAGCAAAAATTTAATGTGGGTAAGTGATTGAAAATTGGAAAACAATCACCCACAAGGCCATACAGGTACTTTTCAAATCAGTTGAGACTGGAAAGCAATGATTGTGTGGCTTAAGCCCAGATACTTAAGCAATAATCCATCATTGGTCAATCTTGGCAGAAGGAGTAAAGTATGTTCTTGAGTGGTATAACTGATTGTGAGCAAACTAACTTCTTCATAAATTTTAGTGAGTTTGATACTCACTAGGTGCCTTGTGGTTATTACTCTATCCATAATTAGTTGTTTATGTTTTGGCAGTTTTGGTGCAATAAAAAAATTGGTAAACTTGATGCTTCATCATCTGGCATCAACTCTACTAGGGTTCATCACGAAAATGTGGTACTTATAAATAAAAGATTATAAATGACTTTAAAAATGTTAAAAATTAAAAGAAAACGGTTAAATTCTAAATCTTCTTTTATTCATAACATATAAATTAATCTCAAATTAAGATAATATAAATATCAATTACATTATAAAAATTACACATTTACTAACTTTTGTTTATTAGACATTAAATTACATTGCTTAGCATCAAGCATAATTTCCCTAAACTTTTCAGTTAGCCTAATGTATATTTAAAAGTTTTGAAGAACTAACATTTTTACTTTTGTTTATGGATACTTGTTGCAAAATAAAATTATTACATTTGTCTTGATAAAGTCTATCAGAGGTTGAAACAAATTGGCTAAGATATGTTTTCTTTTGTCTTTATTCATATTGTCCTTTTACAAACATATTTTTAGTTATATTCTAAATTTCTACCCACCCACACTCTGTCTCTCTCTCTGTCTCTGTCTCTCTCTCTCACACACACACACACACACACACACACATAAGTACGGCTAGGCAATTCCATGTTGCGGGCACTTGCTCAGGAACATTTGTGCTTGTTCCACACCCAAAAAAACCACCTGGGGTTTATACTGTAACTATTTCTCTTTGACATGATGTAATGGTTAGCAAGACCAGTTAAAACTGATTAATGAGTTCATTCCTCACCGGGTGCTTCATAATTGAATCCTTGTTCTACATCTAAGCTACTTTTAGTAAATCACTATATTGCAACTAAGCTGGAGTAATCTGTAAGGATCAGAAGTTTGAACATTACCATTATGCTCAAACCCTAGGTTAAGAAAACTTGTGTGACTTTATATATAACACAATCAATGATTCTGTCTACCCAGTTTAATTTACAAGGCTTGTGTAGACCTGTGGTATGGTTTTCAGACATTTTCCAAAGGAATACATCCTTGGATAAATTACATTAAGAAATCACCATCCTAACAAATAAACGTTTTTGAGATTCAAACTCATGACTCATAGTCAGAAAATGAACATTCTAACGACTTGATTATGCACCCTTTATATATATATATATATATATATAATATTATGAAATGGATTATTTCTGACATAGTTTTAATTTATTTGTTTAAACATTATTTTAATGGATACTCATATTTGAGGAGATGCTCAGTTTTTTTATAATTAAACAGTATATTTACTTACATCTACTGGCCTGAATAATCAAGAAATCTTGTTAGGAAAATATGTCCTCCAGCAGGATTTAGACCTGCATCTCCCTTATTAAATCTAATGTGTCTCAAAAGTTCTACAATATAATTGTATTGAACACTTTTTAATACAAATGTGCACTGGTCTAATTTTATTATGACCAAAAACTATGTAATTAAACAATCAATATATATATATATATATATATATATATATATATATATATATATATATATATAACCCAGAAATAACCAGAGACACTACTTTATCACCAAACTAATATCATTTGGAATTTTATAGGCCACATTCATGTTCTAGCAAAAGTCTTTATTCTTTTTTGATTTGTTTCTTTTTTCCTATCAAATTTCCTTGTCTGGGTTATGAATTATTTTGCGCATTTTCAAGGTAATATATTTTTCTTAAATGATCTTTATGATTATCTTTGACTTTTTTTCTATTGGATTGCAACTGTTTGGTTGTTCTTTGTTTGGTTTGATTTGTTTTTCATAAGTTTTGTAATTCATAATTATACATATATCTATATATATATATATATAAAGAGGACATAAAGGCCAACACCAAGTGCCAACAGTCTGTTTCATACTTAAATGCAATCATCAGGTCATTATCACTGGGTTTTGACCTTAATGTCTACTTTTATAAGTATATATGATCTATCTCTGATATCAAACACTTTAACAACTCATAAATATAACATATCTTAAAACTATATATATATATATATATATATATTAGTCATCCACATACAAGCCCATTTTGCTGTATCACAGCTCATCAATGTGGCTAGACATATCCACTTGCTTCTGGCTGGGATCAAAACTCGACTGATTTGGTGTCAGTTGGAGTCTCTACTCCCTAAGCCATATATATATATATATATATATAACCTTAAGAAAATAATATCTAATTTCAAAACAATTTTTTAAAATTATATTCTAATATATTATCATAATAGTTGTACAAAAATATTTTACTCATACCTAACGATTAGAGTCATATAGCGCTTTTAGAATTTATCTTCATCTACTTCTCATCTTGAACAATAAAAACTTGTGATTGTTTACTTTTTTCAATTTGACCATAATGCTTCTCAAACTGATGCCAACTTTGATAGAGTAGTAGATGAAGAATCTACTTGTGATCAAACAGTAGTGTGCTGATTTCTGAAATTCTGCAGTAGGGATATGGGTCTTGAACATCATATATGTGATAGAAAACGTCCACCTGTAATTGATAATATGTTTGTCCAAGTGTGAGAAAAATGTCTCAGATAGTAGATGTCAGCATTTCAACAATATAGGACCATCTCAAGAAATTTGGCATGGTAAAGAAACTTGATAAAAGGTTCCACATGAACTCAGTAAATGTCAAAAAATCTGATATTTTGAAGTGTGTTCAATTCTGCATCTGCAAGATTTGAATGATTCATTTTTTGATTGAATAGTGACTTGTGATGAAGAAAAGGATCCTTTATGACAACCATAATTGGCTCAATGCATTTATCATGGCAAAGAACCTAAACATTTTTAAATATCCAACTGAAAATTAGTGTCACTGATAAGTGGTTCTGCCATTGGTTATATCTAGTGGTAATTTTTGAAATCTAACCAAAAAACCAGTGCCAAAGTTTACTACCAGCAATTAGATGAAATGCACATTCAGTTAAGAAAAATGGAACAAGATGATAATTGACAAGATTCAATTCTGCTTCATGACAGTGCTGCAAGGATGACTTTGCAGAATCTCACTGACTTGGGATGTAAGATTTTGCCACAATTACCATATCCCACTGATCTCTTGTCCACTGACTCTCACTCTTTCAAGTATCTTGGCAATTTCTAAAAACTTTCCATCATAAAGAAAATGCAAAAATTGCATTTAAACATTTCTTGGTGTCCAAATATTTAGAGTCTTATCATAAAGGCATAAATAACCTTGTAACTGGATGATGTTGTGACCGATTTAAACTCTGTTTAAATACAATCATTCAGGAATAAAGTTGGTTCCCAACTGGACATTAATTTCTGAACAACTTAATTGCAAAACTCACCAGCTGAGGTTAATATCTAGAATCAAACATCAGACCCCTCAGTAAGCAGTTCAATTCTTTATCCACGGAGGCTGATGACGACTGATATGCACAAATATTTATATATATATATATATATATAGTGTAAACTGAATAGAGTTATTTATCTTTTTCTCATCTTATTAGTTTAACTTTCTTTTATAGTCTATTTTCCTTTCAGTCTTTCTAAATGTCTATTTGATGTTTTTGTCATGTGCATTTGTTTTATGGCATTGGTACACACTGCACATTGTTTCTTTCAAGATTTATAAACAAGTTGCTGTATTTTCTCAGTGCTCTTCAATAAAAGAATAACAGATGGAAAACCTTTGCCTTTCACTTGACTTGTTTGTCAATATAGATTTACTGAACTCACAAAGCACATTTGACGAGTTAATTCTTATTCTTTGCATCCACATTCTTGTGTTTTGGCTTGCACAGAAGTTTTATGTACATACTTATGTCTACACACAATATTATATATATTTACGCACAGACAAGTATGTAAAGATAATAAGAACAAGTCACTTATAAAAAATGACACCACTTACGGCCGAGGATTAAGAACTGCTTGTGCATTGGATTCAGTCTTTACGTTCGATCCCATTATTCAAATAACTAGATTCACCTGGTGATGTGAGTGCAGTCAAATTTCACCTCATGTCTTTTCCAAGAGTGGTAACCAAAAACAGCATGGAAGCTTCTATAGAAAAGGATTATTTTCTCTTCTTCTATAAAAGTCATTACTAATAAACACTGAAAATATTTTAGCCTGATCCAGTTTTTAAAATTGGACCAAATATGCCAAGGATCGCAGAGCTCCCAGTTAGTGTTCTCTTAACAATGTCCCAAATGTAGTGATCCAAGGGGGCGTGATCATGTCCTTATTCCTATGATATGTAGAAGCATGAATTCACTGTGCACCACTATGTGTATCACCATAGTGTCTGTGAAGAGGCAAAGTATTATGACTATGACTTGTCTTTTCTTTTTTTCTGTCACATTTGATAGCTTTGAGGAATAAATTCTGTTGACTTTAATTGTTTTTGAGGGTGTGTTCTCAAATATCTGATTCCTCCTGTACTCACACACATGTATGTGTGTACGTGTGTCTCTCCAATAAAACAAGTAAATAAATATAGATACAGAAACCTATCCAATAAGTTATGTCTTTGATAATTTCATGTGCCAAATCAAATGGATCATTATAATAATTAGAAATGTTAGAAAAATCATCAAAAACATTATGAAATGATGATAGTGTTTTGAAAAGTTTAGAAGATTTAATAAATGAGGTATGGGGTCAATAAATGGGGTGGTTAGGCAAGGATTGAAAACAAGACTGAAACTATGACAAGACTTTCAAGGAACAGAACTAAAAATAAATGTCAACAATATTCTTAAGTAAAATATTTTAACAAAGTTGAAAATATTTCCATGATGTATTGCCAACAGTACAATATAAATCAGTCAGTTAAGTACCATACGTGAAACACGCTTGGGCAATCATGTCTTGAAAGAGACATGACTAACTGGGCAGAAGATTATCCCGCAGTAGGTTGCCATTGATCTCTGCAGTAGACTGGTTGCCAGCCAAGGCTATAGAACCCAATCTGTCCTGTTATTTAGCCCATAACTGGAAGGAAGAGATGGATTAATACCTTTCCCAAGGGTATTTGCGCATAAGTGAATGCAATGAATTCAACTGGAATTTGAACTCGGCTCCCCGAGTTCTCGTTCTGAGCCGATATCCACTGGACCACAATGCACAATATAAATAAATATCTTAAAAACAAAATGAAGAATTAACAAGCTCTAGGGTGGGAAGGAAAAACAATCCAAAAGTAAACAAGCATTGGGACATTTATTTGGCACCCAAAAGTACATCCTTATATGTACTGACAACTACATGTGGGCAATAAAGGCTGCTAATAGGTTTTCTGGAAGAGATTTTAAACAACTGCTCTCACTAAATCACTCTCCAGATGGAGGGGAAGAGACAGTACTATCAGTTTGGCACCCCTTCAACTGACCAACCCTGTTTGTGTACCCACTGCCAAGGGGGTGGAACAACCTGTCTTTTGCAGGTCTTGCCAATCACAAGCAAGCTCTATAGCCCTCCCTCCTGAATACTGATTTATGAGGTAAACTCATGATGCTGATAAAAAGTGTCTGTCTGTCTGTCGATATAAAAATTTGACAGACTTGATGGAAACAGCAGCTAAGAGGAGGATCTGCTTCAAAATGACAATATTTACATTGTAGATTTTTTAACTTTAGATAGCAATGAAAAGGTAATAAAACTAATTAAGCATAGGAAATTTGAGTTTATGTTAAAAAATCTATTTCCACCTCGTGTTTGGCAGTCCCTTAATAATCACTTGACACTTATGGGCAGCATAAGTTAGAATGCGATAAACAAACTGCTATACATTCAATTAGCTCTTTTATATATGGCACAATGGGGCTTTTAATCATGTAATGAAGTAAAATATATCGGTTATAAAATAAACGGAAGTTTTGTTTTGTTTCTTTGTTTCCCTTTTTCTCAACAAGGAGGTGTCATCTGAAACAGACGAGATTTCATCTTAGATCCATATCTTAGCAAATCTATAAGGCTTATACCAGATTATAAGCCACACACCTCACTCCCATTTCACCATATGAATATATAAACCAATCAAATTATAACATGAGGAACACTCAAAATTACAGAGAATCAGCTGTAGAAAACGGCCACTTATTGGGAAATTCATTATTCTAAATTCTACCTTCACTTCAAATAATAAATTTCAATAAGAAATAAAACCCGGAAAATAATCTTATAGCAATTTGGCAGTAAAGTGCATATTTACTCCAATTTAAATTGAATACAAAAACCCTGAGGTAATCAAATTTAAATGAAGAGAAAGAAATTTCTATGTTTCTTGATAATAGGGTGAAGAAAAAAAAAACAAGTTATTTTGTTTACAACATTTAATGGTTCATCTATTTACAAATTTATTAATATTTTAGGAAAAAAAATCGTTATTTTTCATGGAAAAAAAAATTTCTCATTCTTGATGTTCTTATCTGTTAAATTTTATTCCCTTACTTCCCAATGTACTAGATATGGAGAAAGTTTTATTTGGCTCAATGGTTCAAGCAAACATGATGGTGTTGAGAATTTGGTATTTGGCGTTTTCATTGTCTTTGAATGATAAGTACATGTACACAGCACACATTGAGCTTTTCCAACCCAAAAGAACTTATAATAAATAAAGTAAATGATATTAGTGACAAAGGTTTTTGTTGATTGATTTGTTTTTTTTTTATAGCTTATCAAGATTTAGTAGGTTATTTAAAGCCAAAACACTTTCAAATTGTAAGAATAATTCATTCTATTTTGCATATGAATATTGTAGTAACAAGTTTTCGGAGCAATAATAATTTTCAGATACAAGTCTTAATATTTAACCCATAGATAGTCAGACAAGATAGATTAGTTGATTTGTTTTTTATGGGTTATCAATCTTTTGCAGGTTATTAAAAGCCAGAAAATATGTTTAGGGACCTCCACTCATTTTTTTTTAAATTGAATTTTTAAAAATAAAAAAGCTTTTCCACAACTTATTTTAGATTTAACTGAAAGCTAAATGATTAAATTTACTATTTTCAATAAGCAAAATACTTTTATGTATTTAAAACAGAAATTAGATTGGAATCTAAAATTTTCAATTTTTCAGCCATTTTTGAGTGATCGACACATTTGTAAACAAAAGTTAATTCACGGTTTTGAAAATCTGGCAAAAAATAAAATCTACATCTGTGACATGTTATTTTTTAAAAATTAGGAAATTTAAAGTTAAATTAATCTAATTTACACAAGTATTACTTAGTTATAGCATGAAAATTAAAATAAAACTATTTCTTTCTTAATCATAGAGCTTAGATCTTTTTTACTTTTATCATAAGTGACTGATGTGGGATGACAGCCAGATGTTGAAATAAGCTTAGTATGGTGGACCAGAATTGACATAATTGTCCAAGTTATTTTCCTGTAAGGGAAAGAAACCATGAAATACATGACCTATTAATGTAACACAGAAAATACCATAAACAAAAAAATCAAATACACACACACAAAAAATCACTTTAAAAATATGATGGCATAACAATTTGTATTAAACTTTACAATTTTTTATTAGTAAAATTATTCTTCACTTAATAACCTAACCTCTACAAGGCTTTGTAGAATTTTTTTAGAATTTTGAAATTATATAAATTATTAGAATTAATAAAAAAATTAAAACAATTCTTTTAAAATTTTATCCATCAAAAGTTTTTTTCTTCCGTCTGAAATATCCTTAATATATATTAATAATAAAAGCAATTAAAAGCTTGTCTAATTAAATAATGTCATAGTTTTATTGTGCTTTTTATTTTACTATTTAGAGCAGATTTTTGGAAAAAGGTTAACTGCTTGAAAAAGTGTAATAGATGATTTACATTCCTCAATGAGACCTGGATTTAACTAATAAAACAAATTTTGGCTACAAAATTTAATTTCTTGAAATTTCATGAATTTAGGTAGAGGTGGGTAACAGATGCAAAAAAAATTTATATTTTTTACCAAGATTTTCTAAACATAATACTTTCAAAAATAATTTCATTCCTTTGTGAATGTCCTAAAAGTTTCATCAAAATTTGACAATAATTTGATTTTTTGCAAGAATTTCCATACTAATGTTTTTCACCAAGAATTTTACATTGTCCATTGTAAACTCTTGTAACAATTTGGTTATCCACTGATGTAAATCAGAACAAGAATTTTTACCAAATTTTGAGCTTATTAGTAAGGGTTAAAAAATTTTTAAGATAATTAAAAACATTCTAGCACTCTCAAAGATGGGATGGTCTGTGGATCAAAATAGTTATAAAAATAAAAATTAATAGCAGTCACAAGTGTCATTTACTATTATTATCTGATTGTGCTCTCTGCGACTATAACAACTTAACCTCTTCTCTCTTTCTAATTATTGTTGTTCTGTCTTATCTGTGTTTGTCTTGTTTGTATTTAATATCCATTAGCACAGAATTGTGCTGTAGATATTTCGGCACACATCATCTGGTACCGTACTGCCACTTCAGCAATACAACAAAAATATTTTGATCTTTCTTTTTAATAACAACATAAACATTTTGATCGAAAAAACTTCCTTTTTATTAATTTTTTCACCTGTTTTCTATATACTATGCTGTTTTCAGCAAATTAGTGGAGGTACTTAGTTTAGATTGTAAAAAAATTATTTTTTGAGAAAATAATGGCTTAGTGATGCAAACCTTACTAATTAACCCATAGCGGAAAGGAGAAGAGGTGAATTCATACCTTTCCCAGGAGTGTTTGTGTATAATGGGAATTGGAACACAGTTCTCCAATTAACAATTCCAAGCCAATATCTATTACATTCAAGTTTACAGCATCATTTTATTCTCAAGCAATCAGCTATCTAAGTACTAACTAGGGTCAATGTTGCAGCCATAAGCCAGGACAGAGAGAGAGAGAACAGGTGGATTTATACCTTTCCCATGCATTTAAGTGAATGGAATGAACCCAACTGGAATTTAAACTTAGCCCTCCGATTTCTTATTCTGGGTCATTATCCACTACCAATACATCCAGTACATTCTATTCTCATCTAGATACTGACTAGGCTTGATATTGCTTAATAAGTGATTGCATGATGGTGTGTCAAAGTGATATTATATAGAGCAGCCTAATGGTTGTTATTATCTCAATTTTTATGACTTTCATTACATGAAAGAGGATGGAAAAAGGGTTAGAAGGAATGTGACACTGAAATTTTCAATTTCCGCTCAGAATTTTTAAAAACTTTTTCCACACTAAGTGAGGATCCAAATTTTATTCTAAAAATGAAGATATGGTAATTTTTACTCGGTCAAGTGAGAACAGACATTTGTGAGTTTATCACATCAAACATCAAAGTCCTGCATCAAGGCCAAAAGCTCATTAAGATGGACTAATGTGTCCTAACATAGCTTGTCAATATTGATGAGTGTGAGTGACCATCTTATCTTACTCCATGGCTGGGTCTCCAGAAGAGTAAATCACTTGCAAGTTTTTGAATCGCTAACTAGCAGTGTCCTACAAAGTGCATTCTGTGTTTGCGTAAGATAATATAAATATCAGGGATGAGTCCATAGAGCTGTGATTTAGTTGGATGTTGTCTCCTGTAGGGGCCTCAGTGATGCATGTTATATTGATCTTATGCCAAAGTCCCCACAATTTAAAATATTAGAAAGTTGAATGAATGGTTGGAAAAATGAAAATGTTTTGTTTGTAAGATAAGTGTAATTTTATTGATAAAACTGGATAACAAATTTGTAAGAAGATACTCAAATAGAAAATGCATGTAGTTAATTATTTTGTATGAGTGAAATGTTCCAATAGAAAAAAGCACATGGTTAAATGTTCCAGAGAAATAGTAGTAAAGAGTTAAGTGTCCAGAATTTATAGTTGGTAGTAGCAGAATGTATGTATGTAAAAGAATTAAAAAGGTTGCTAATAAAAGTCTGCATTTTCTTTTCCTTTTTACGGCCGGAGAAAAAGTGAAAAGGAAAGTCAAGATAATGAAGGAGATTGTATTTATCGAAGTCAGTTTTAGATGTCCCTTGGTGGCATGGAGTGAAAACAAAGAAAGGAAAATTGGAAGAAGAAGTAGAATGAATGTATGTCGGTGAGACATGGCCTTGGCTTGAAGTTTCTTCCTAACAGGGTGACGAGATGCTATCAGACACTGCTCCCATTCTGACTCATTTGGCCAGTCAAGAGATGTCGTTTAAGTAGTGGATTTTAGTCATGTGACAGGCTCCAATGGCCTTTTCACTTTCTAGGTGTGAAAAAAGAATTGACTAATGTCATAGTTCAGTTTGCTATTTCCTATCCAATCAGGAACCAGGATTTTACTTTTCACACTGACTTGTGAAATTTGCCTTGATCTGGGCTTTTCCAAAATGTTTTTAGTCATTTGGATCTGATTTTGCAAATATGCAGTTTTACTTTTTTTGTTCGCATTAATTTTTAGATGATATAGGATTTGTATCCAATACTCCAGAAGATGTTAAATATAGCTCTCAGCATCCAAATGTAGATTCCATCAAGCTTAGATTGTAGACTTTTGGTTGATGTCCAGGTAATGGCACCAAACATTAGCACCACCTTTACAGTGGCTCAAAAATATCTGCTTGAATTTATCTGGTAGATTAGATTTACAGAATAATAGCAATATTAGTCATTTTCTTATCAGGAAACATTTGGAATTGACTGTTACAAGCAGTTGAAATTTATAGAATCTTACTTTTAAAACAATTTTTCAGGAAAATAGTTCATTGTTTCCATTCAAATATAATATATTTTCTGTTTGGAAAGGTATATCTTTAGTCCTACATCTTAGAATATTTGTTAGCAAAATTTGATTTTTTTTTGTTCAAGATCATTCTTACCCAAACATTTATGATTATATCATTGGCATAGGTCACCTCATCATCTGTATATTGGCTAGGAAAGAAAACAGGAATGCTATTATCTAAGAGTAGATTAATTTATGAAGTGATATGAAATGTTTGAATGATCAGTGCCAATCTCTTCACATCTGTGCTTGTATATGTGTTGAACATAGTCTAGGAAGCGATTAAATAGATTGGAAGTCCTCCTTTCCTCCTCGTTATAATACTGATGAAGTTTGGAATGTCTTGGTAAAGGGGTCCTCCTCAGACATGTATGACTTTGTGAACCTACATAGTTTCTTTATCAGATTTAGGCATTTAGTAACAGGAGAGAGCTTGGAAGATGATAATGGATGATAAAGTCTCTATTGATGTGAACATATGAGGTGAGGTTTTCCCGAAAAGTCAAAATATTTCCATAATTTTCTAGCAGTCAAATTTAAAGACAATTGTTGCAGATTGGAATCTGTGTAATCAGCTTTGCATAAATAACAAAACAAATTTATTATTAAAATGAGAAACAATAAATTTCTTGCATTGGCTGCCATAGAAACAAATAAATGGCATGTGTTAGAAAAGGAAACGCACAAACACAGATGCATATATGCACCTATATATGTACATATTGTTACAGAAAGTTCCGAAGCTTTACAAAATCGATTAACAAGCATCATAATTTATTTGTTTGAACATTATTTTTAATAGACACTCATATTTGAGTAGATTTTCTGTTTTTAATTAAACAGCATATATATATATATATATATTTAACTCTACCGGCCTGAATACTTTTGAGAAATTTTGTTAGAAATGACACACATTTTCCTAAAAAAATTTCTCAAAAATATTCAGGCAGGTATATATATATATATATATTCATCTGCAGACAGATCTGTTTTGCTGTATCACAGCTCATCAGTATGGTTAGACATCTGATTGCTTTTAACCCAGGATTGAAACTTGACTGATTTGGCATCAGTCGGCATTTCTACCTCTGAGCTATGGACACTCATTAGAAGAAGGCAAACCTTTAGATGGTTTAATTAAAAACAGAATATCTACTCAACTACGAGTATTTATTCAGAATAATGTTCAAACAAATATTTTGAATATGCACACATGTATAAACTTTCTAGTTTCAGTTAAAATTAGGTGGTTCTATTTTCTGATGCACTTGTTTTAAGAAACCTGTCACAAACACAACTACATAACATTTGAGATGAAAAATATTTTCATTATTTGCACTAAATATTTAAACTATTTACATTGTTTGAAGTTCTGTCCTAATTTTTATTTTCACATTCATGACGTTTTGGTTGTTGTACACTCTGGCCTTCTTTGGGCGATATTTGTTAGAATTTTGAACCAAACCCTTATTTAGTCAAAATTCCAGCAAATGTCACCTAAAGGAGGCTGAAACATTGTAAATGTGACAAATTTGAGGATAAAACTGTGAACAATGTAAATAGCTAAAATATCTCAATGCAAATTAAGAAGAAAGAAAGTAAAACTTTCAGAAAATGCTACCTTGAAAGCTTAACTCTTCTGAATTGAAATAACAACTCGACAACTAAAATGAATTCACTACAAAAGGTTATCTTGAATTTTGAAAATTAAAATTGTAAGAAGCATTCTAAGATCAACTTCACAAGTTTCTAAAATTTGATAATTTAACATTTTTTAAGCCTGAGAGCAAATAACAGAAATGCACATAATTTGCAAAAATTTATTAATAGAAATAACAGTATATTTATTGGGTTGTGCTTCAAGGTTTTAGAATCACAGAAGCAACTGAGTAATTTTAAATGTGTTGGATAAATTGCAGCCTAGGGATTGTCACAGACACTCTGAATCATTAGACAATTTTAATTAAGTGCTACATACCAAGAACTTATTTACTATTCATATACTGGAATATAGAATGCTCCAAGTAGTGTTATTATATTGCAAATAGAAACCCTTTAATTTTAGTAATTCTAAATGCAACATTTTAAAATTTTTCTTAAATAAAATGTAAAAAAAAAACATAAGAAGAGTAAAAAAGATCAAAACAATGTGAAACTAACCCATTCCTTAAAAATATACCAGAAGTAACAATTCTTATTCAAGTGATGTTTATTTATTGATAAAATATGGCTTAAGAAATAACAAAAATATTTTCATTTTGTTATCCTGCTTTTTATTTGGGGTTTCTTGCAAGTCAGTAAATGAAATAGTTTATAAAACAAAATTGATAAACAGTTTTCCGTTATCAGAAGCAAAACTTAAGCAAAGGGAAGAGAAATAGTGAGAAAAAAATTGCCAAAAAATCTTTCTAGAAAATAGTTTAAAAAATATGAAACAATTTTTTTTTTCTGTGCAGAGAAATGAGATAATACTGATCAATAAATGGCATGTCAATAAGAGAAAATGTGTGTATGGAAACAGAAAGATTCAAAGTGACAGAATAACAGAGTGACAGAATGTAATATCATCACCAAAAGTGAGACAAATTGAGATGAACCTTTGCTACTTTTAAGTATAAAATTTTTGAATGAGAAATAAACATATGAAGAAGCTGGCTGGGTTTGGAATATTGGTTTTCTTCACAAATTGAAAGGTTATAGTATTTCTGGACAAATTTCTGAACTGATTCAGTCTTTCTTATTAAATTGGGAAATCAAGTTTGTCTTGAATGGCCACTCTTCTAGATCTTTTTACATTAATGCAGGCATTTTTCTTGGACCTCCTTTGTTCATAATTTTCATCAACAACCTTTCTGTTGGCATCAATTCTCCACTCAGTAGCTATGCTGATGACATAGCCATTTATTCCTGTCTTAATAATAAATATATTTGATCAGTTCAATTTGGTCAAATTGGCAGCTGATCTCAAAAATGATCTACATTTTGTTGTTAACTCGAGTAAGGAGTGGCTTGTTAATTCTAATGCCTTAAAAATGAAACAGCTCTCTTTTGATCATCCGAGTGAATCGTTGTCATAAAACTATGTCTATGTCATCAGTAACTATGCTGATGACACAGCCATTTATTCCTGTCTTAATAATAAGTAGATTTGATCAGTTCAATTTGGTCAAATTGGCAGCTGATCTCAAAAATGATCTACATTTTGTTGTTAACTCGAGTAAGGAGTGGCTTGTTCAATTTAATGCCTTAAAAATGAAACAGCTCTCTTTTGATCATCAGAGTGAATCGTTTTTATATTCCATCAGCATAGCCAACCTCCAGAAGAGGGATTCATTATGCCTTCTTTTCTGCTGACAGGAAGTAGACAAATTATATTGGATCAATTGTCAGGTTCTGCAGCTATAAAAGTTGGTTCCCTTTGTTGGGCTGGACAATTTTTTTTCTCTCAAGAATTTATTTTAAATATTTATAAATTTACAATGTCATATCTTGAAAACAAATGATATCACATGTAGTAGATGACTTATTGTGATCTGCACCATTCTGAAATCTATCAGGTCTTGTGATCCATCTGGTCATAGTTTCTTCAATGACATGAATGCAGATTGTTAATCATAAAAGTTATATACAGATAAGTCTACAGCTAAAAAGTTAGTTTTCTTTGTTCTGCTAGACAATGTTTCTTGTCAGAATCTCTCTTACAAATTTATAAGTTTACCATTTGTTGTTTTTTTGAATACTGTTGCCACTTCAGGTCAAGTGCTTCTATTATATATTTAGAGATTCTTGATAAAATCCAAGGAAGAATCTTCAGAGTCATTGGTCCCAACATGGCATCTCTGTTTCAGTTCTTTTTTCCCCATCATGGTAATGTAGATTCCCTGTTGCGTTTCTATAAATTCTCTCATGGTAATTGATCTGGTGGACTTTATTCTTTGGTAATTAGACTTTATGAATTAAAGCATCTATTAAATTGGCAGCAAGGTCTCATCATTTTGCAGTTGACATGGCTAGATGTAAATACAAATTCTATGCTAGCAGTTTCTGCTGTCCTGGTTCTTACTTGTGGAACTTTCTTCCAGCTTCTTGCTTCCCAATCAACTTTGATCTTCAAAAATGTTAATGTAATGTCAGTCATTATGTTGTGTTCTTAATTCCTTTTCTTATATTGTCCTCTCTCCTTAATAGTAGTTTTTCTCATATTCTTTAACACTCAGTAACCCCTTTTATCCTAGTGGCTTTATTGCCTTGCTTGGGATGAAATGATTAAAAAAACATGAAATAAAGAAAGCATTCAAGACTTATATATGTATATTATCTATGTTGTCAAACATCTTCAGAAATATTTCCACTGTCAGTTATATGCAACTGCTTTCTTTGATCAATAATCAAAAATAGTTTTGAGTAAATGAACAATGTAGGTTATATCAAAAACTAACCGCCTTCTTTGAACCTCATAGAGTGGTGCTACGGAATCACAAAGAACTTTAACAAATAACAACATTACTTGAGGAATTTCAACAAAAGGAACAAATGAAAAGTTAAGAAGAATGCCCCGACATCAATAATGGAAAAAGCAATGAAAATTGAAATAGCTAGATGTAAGTTCTATGCTAACAGTTTCTTCCATCATACTTCTCACTTGTGGAACTCTCTTCCAGCTTCTTGCTCACCAATCAAGTTTGATCTTCAAAAATTTAAATGCAATGTCAAGCATTAGTTATGGGATGTCAACTTTTATCTGTAAACATTTAACAACTTCTGGTACATTTGTCTCACAAACAATATTTGGTGGACTCATGTGAGTCTGGCTAAAAATAAGAAGCAAAGCATAGATTTTAAACAAATAACTAATGCATGTGTTAAATTATTTTAGGCATATTATCCAGGTGAAAGAAAGTTTGTTCATTCCTGAATTACTCTGACAAGAATACACCTGAAACTAACAACTGAAAATGTTTTTTATCTAGAGAAAAACAGCTAGCTTAAATTGAGCTGCTTGGGTTGAACCCATCTGAACCAGCAGTAAGGGAGGGGCTAATCCAACAAAGCATTAACTTTTATATCCCTATGCAGGGTTAATAAATATTGGCTATAAAACAGAACTTAACAAAATCATTAAAGAGACCTTTGATGAGATTGGGTGCTGAGAACGTTAGATTTAGGATTTTATGAAAATGAGCATTAGTATAAAAACATAGTTTTTATAGTCAGAACTAACATTTTAACAGATACCATTTTAACAGGACATAGATAATCATGGCTCTCCATAGCTTCCTTTCACTTTGAAGCTCTAAACAACATCTGTTCTCTTGCTATCTCACCCAGTCACTGCTCTGCCATCCATTTACATAAATTTATTATGTAGGTTATTTGCTGTTTTCCTCTGTTGTGCTTCAACAGAAGGATGTAGAAAATACTATGGTCAGAATGTATGAGCAATGAGAAGGTTTTAAGGATAATGGAAATAGAATAGACAATTATTGTTTAAATCTCTGGGACATATAATGAGATAGGATGGCTTAAAGTATTTAACACGTACAACAGATATGCATACAGATACACAATAAAATCATTTGATTTCTCACTTGTCTTATTAATTTTACAAAATTCTTTAAATTTGTAAGCAGTGAATTCTATACCATTATCTGAGACTATGACATATGGAACGCTATATCTTGCAAAAACTTCATGTCCAAAATTCACTGTGACCATGGAAGTGGGTTTTTTTCACTTAAAAATTTCAGGCCACTTAGTAAAGATATCCACTATGACCAGATAATGCAGTTCATTTATTGCACCTGCAAAAGTCACTGCATTCTTCTTTGTAAATTTGTTTGTATTGTCTAAAGTAAGCAGAAATGGTAATTCATTTGAATTGTATGTGAATTCAACTATGATATTTGCCCCAATATTGGGAGGGTAAGAAACTGGCTAATTTTCTGCTTTTTTATGAATTATTTGAATTCATTTTTGTTGTTTCTGGCATTCCAACAATTGCTGTTGTATTTTTATCACTTGGGCTAATAATTCTTCCATTTTTAAGAATGTCTGTTCTTGTTTTTTCTTTATATACTGCATGAAAAAGTTATACTAACTTTGTTCTAATTTCTTGTCATCACCAATATTATGCATGTCACAGCAAAAACATGTATTTTTAGCTACTCTGTATAAATTTCAACTCCTCATCACCACTGTTATAATTTGCTACTATTATGCCTCAGGTGACTCCAATGATACTTTAACAAGCACTATCAGAATGCTCTCAGAACCCTGTTGCTGAACTCTCTTATTTAAGGCATTATATTTCGTTCATTTGCATTACTGGGGTTGTCTTATTTACTTTTACAACAGTGAGGCAATAGGAAATCATTCAATCTTTCCTCAGAATTCATTGACAATTTACAAGAATTTTCCACAATCGTTAACTTTTTGGAATGACATCGCATTGAAAACAAGTTGATCTTCAATAAATTTCTCATTTCTTTTTTTTTATAATCATTTCACCCCAAGCAAGGCAGTACTATCCCTGGTGCACAGGGGTTTACTTGAGAGGAGATTAAAAGAAAAAAAGAACAAGATACAATGAGTATCGGAGAAAGGATAAGTGGAAGATGGGAATCAAGACGATAAAAGATGGAAATTGTCATTGCACATAAACTCTTGGAGATTGTAGCTATCATGGAAGCAAGTATATGGAAGGGAGTTCCACAGGCAGGAAGTATGAGAAAAGAAATTAATAGAGTAGATGTGGTAGTTACATTTGATGGTTTTGAGTGTAAAAGGGTGGGACCTAATTACCAATCTAGTAGCTCCAGTAAATTTGTGTACACAAAGTACCAAGGAGATAAGCTTGTCAGAGCATACCTCGTTGGCTGAGCTGTCAAATCAAGATCAATTACATAGCAGATTCTGTTTTGGCTTTGTCAAGAGCCCCAAGATGAAAATCAGGAGCACCTGTCTAGATATGGCAACTGTTGTGAACCCAGAATAGGTTCAGAAGAAAACTCGAACTCAGGTATTAGTGAAACATTTTAACAAAAGAACAAATACAAAGAGAGTTACACATCAGTCGGACTGCCAAGCATTAGACCGGGGTGACTCAACCCAACTCAATGCCAAGAGGCATAATCTCTGGTATTCATAATAAAAGAGAGAGTTCATTATAGTCCAAAAAGGGTAGGTCTCATAACAGCAACAGTATTCAGCATCACAGAAAGACAAACTACCAGAAAATACACAAGATTCAATTTATCAGACTATAAGGTTCTAAATTTTTCCAAAAAAAAAAAAAAGTAGCTGCATTTTCAGCATGTCTGAATTTCTTTGAACTTAAAAAGTCACTTGGTTTAGACTTCTTTTATGTTCAGATGCCAACTTCTTGGAAAATGAATAATGAAGCTCTCTTTATAGATCATTTTAATAGAATTCATATTATCTTGTTTCAACAAACATGTTTAGATAAATCACAAATTGAAAATATTTTTTCCAAGACTTTTAGCTTTCATTCTTAATAGAGAAGCCACATCACGTTGGTGGGAAAGTGACTGAGGACAGCCTGTGATGTGGCTCCCTTCTGTCCTTTCTATTTTTATGGCAACTTGCTCTGATGAATCTTTTCCCACCTTGTATCTCGACCACAAGTAAGTATTTACTTGTGTTACTAGAGTGGCATCAAGGTTCCACCCTTTTAAATATTGAAATAGTTAAATGTAACTTCCTCTTCTTTTTTTTTTTTTTTTTTAATCGTATCACCCCAAGCAAGGCAGTAACGCCACTGATGTGCAGGGGGCTACGTAATAGTGAAAAGATTGGAAAAGGGAAAGCCGGAAACCATATCCTAAACAGGGAACAAGGGATGAGTCTCTTAACCTGTTCAATAGACATGGGTGGAGTGTAAACCGGGTGATAGATAGATCTATTTACTCCAATTGAAAAAAAAAACAAAGTGAGAAGATTGGAAAAGAGAAAGTCGGAAACCACATCCTAAGCAGGGAACAAGGGATGAGCTTCTTAACCTGTTCAATAGACATGGGTGAAGTGTGAACCGGGCAATACTCTAAAAGTTTCTTTTCTTGCACTTTCTGTTTGTGGAACTCCTTATCATTTGCTTGCTTTTTTGATAGCTACAATCTAAAAAAATTTAAATGCAAAGTCAATTTGTCATCTTATATCTCTTTGAATCTTGTTCATCTTTTATCCTTTGTGCATTAGTGGCAGTTCACACTATGCTTGAGGTGAAATGATTAAAACCAATCTTTTATCTACTTGATTCCGATCCATCTTTTATTTCTTCTTTGACATTCATGGTATGTTTTTATTTTCTCAGTGTAACCCCCTGCAAACCAGTGGCATTTCTGCCTTGCTTGGGGTGAAATAATTATAAAAAAAATGAAATCATCATTAGTTATGTTATCATTAAACTATTTTTTATGTGTTTTGTTCTACATTTTACATTTTTTTAACTTAATGCTCTTTTCTTTTTGATCTTTTTATTAGAGATTCACTGCTTGTATTTTAATGGCAAGACAACAAATAATTACTTTTGATTTAATTCATTTATGTCTTCATTAAAAAAAAAGTATTTTTGATTCAAGACATAAAATAGTTGTATTACATACAATTTTAATGCACTTTAATGTTTGTAATATTCAGAATGTTGAAACCTATGAATATTGATGCTCATTAAGTATTAATTAAGTAGTGTTTTGTTTTGCTGCAAGCTTGGATGTATGGGTGGTGTAATGAATAATGGCTCGGAACTGGAAATTGGAGAGTCATGCTGAGGTTTGCTATATTCACCTATGTGTTAAACAGTCAGTCAGTTAAGTGCCATACACGATACACGCTTGGGCGATCATGTCTCGAAAGACACATGACTGACTGGGCAGAAGATTATCCTGCAGTAGGTTGCCATTGCTTTCTGCAGTAGACTGGTTGCTGACCAAGGCTATAGAACCCAATCTGTCCTGCTATTTAACCCATAACTGGAAGGAAGCAGACAGATTAATACCTTTCCCAAGGGTATTTGCGTGTAAGTGAATACAATGGATTCAATTGGAATTCGAACTCGGCTCCCCGGCTTCTCGTTCCGAGCCGATATCCACTGGACCACAACCCACATCTGTGTAAATACTTTTTGTAAAAGAAGGAATTCATCTCTTCTCACTCCAGCAATGGGTTAATTAGTGTTGTAGTAAGAGCCAGTTACCCTGCTTACCATCATGAATGGACTGTTCCATTCATGATAAGTAGTCCTGTGTAATTGTCTAAAAATAAGATAATACTATTGCAGTCACAACTGAATATTGAATACTACTATCATGACTTAGAGCGTCAAGTTAAGTGTTGCGGTTTGCCATACCCCATATCACAACAATTAGTAGGACTGGATTAATTATTGTTTTCTCCAAAGTATTCTTCAAATCTAAAAATATTTTGTGGCTTTAAATAACCTAAAAAAACGGATGACAAGCCATAAAAAGCAAATCAGTCTTGAAAGAGTAAGTATATTATTATGAAGAAGTAAGCTCACCAGTTAATCAAAAGCTTTCCTAAAATAGGACGAAATGATAAAAAAACAAATAAAGATAATTCCATTTCAACAGGATGAAACATTTGATGGTGTTTTATTTTCTATCATATGAAGCAAAACAAAACAAGGAAATTATGGTTTCTACTCAAAAGCAGGATTGTACAAATTTAACCAAATTTCATTAATATAATGCACATGCACAATAGATGTCTATAAATATTGGTCTTTATCTATTCATTACTGCTTTTTTATTTTCAAATTTATCTATCATGAATAGCACTGGCATTATTCTATTTGCAGCAGCTTTGCGTTCTGAATATCAACTATTTCCAGTATCTATGCAAAAGACTTTGATAAAAAGGTCTAGAGGCTAATGATTGAACCTATTATTATGGGGACAGATTGGTTTGTTTTATAAACTTGCAGGCTAAATACTACATACATAAAAGAAATGTAATAAAAGGGGAAATGAGAGAATAAAAGTAAGTAAAAAAAAAAGTAATAAAATATTGAAAAACAGCTAAAAACAAAAATAACACTAGACAAAAAACTTAAGTAGTACAAAAAAAAAGCAGAAGAAACATTAAAACAACAATGAATAAGAGAGGCAAAAGTAAAAGCAAAAATTACATTATAAAAATAGAAAAAAAAAACATGACAAATCCCTAAAACATATTCAGGCTACAAAGAGAAACAAGCTCACTTTGACAAAAGGAAACAAAGATATTCATATCAAATATTTGAATTGATCTAATATTATTATTATTATTATTATTATTATTATTCTATAATTTTTTCTTTAAATGGAAGGGACATTTTTATGCCTGCATTGGGCATTTCCTATCTCCCTGTTTCCTGCCAAAGCCCAGTCTATTTTGTAAATAGAATTTTCCAAGGGAAGGGTTTTGAATTCCCGGCCTTTTATTTTTCAGTCATTAATTAATTTTTTTTTTAAGCAATTTTTTGGGAAATTTTAAAATGTTTGAAATTTTCCATTATTGTTTCCTTTGAAAAAATAGGCATTAGTTTCCTTAGAATGTCAAAATGAAATTCATCCAAAGTGAGGCATGCATGTCATCGATTCAACCAAAACTCTCAGTTGACCAATTATTTCAGTATTGCATTACAGTTGGTTTATCCGTGTGTGAAATATAACCAATGCCAGTAGTACCACCTTTGAGAATGAAAAGAAAGGGTCTCTAGGGAGTTAGCTTTTATACTCTTTCCAGTCTGCTAGTACCTAATAATCAGCAATGTGTCTCGCACAGTGTCGCTGACAAAAAAATAATGAGTGCAAAAACAGTAAAAATAAAAAGCATTCTTACAAAGTTTGTAAATTTCCACTCCTGATATTTGACAGATCTATAAACTCAGACTGAATAAAAAAATATAGATATACAGAAGAAGTTAGATAACTACAGAAAAAAAAAAAAATAACATCTAAAATGTTTCAATAGTTTGATATTTCTATCAGAGCAATTTTAAGCATTCATTCCTTTTATTTTAGTCCAGTGGAAGCCAAAACAAGCCAGAGAATTATGGTTCATCTCTTACTTTCTTTCCAGTCATTTGCACTTAACCCATTCTTCCTCTTTTATATGCTGTGCTCCTTCACAACATGTGCAATCATGGTTTTTTTTTTTAATCATATCACCCCGAGCAAGGTGGTAACGCCACTGATGTGCAGGGGGCTACGTAAGAGTGAAAAGATTGGAAAAGAGAAAGTCGGAAACCACATCTTAAACAGGGAACAAGGGATGAGCCGCTTCATCTGTTCAATAGATGTGGGTGGAGTGTGAACTGGGCGATAGTTTAGTCTATCTACTCCAATTGAGAGAGAGAGAAAAAAAAGAAAAAAAGAAAAGAGTAAAAAGATTGGAAAAGAGAAAGCCGGAAACCACACCCTAAACAGGGAACAAGGGATGAGCCTCTTCACCTGTTCAATAGATGTGGGTGGAGTGTGAACCTAAGCAATATTTGTCCCCTTACTATCCCTGTTCTTCCAGCTATTACATAAGCCTTCTAGCTAAGCTACTCAATGTTTCCATTCTGCCTCATTTAGTTTTAATATATCCTCTGAGTTGCTAATTTACCAAGCCTTCTTTTTTCATTATATGTCCCAGATATTTTTACTGACTTTCTGATTCTAAGGGAAACTGTTTTCTTAATTCTTATTTTCCTTGAAATTTTCTCATTACTCACGCATACTATCTACAGTATTCTAAGCATCCTTTTGTAAAATCAAATCTACATTGTCTCAAATCTCTTTAAATGTACAGAAATTTTCTAGCATTCCTTGACAGATAGGCCGATTGATATCATATAGCAGTTTTGCACTATTTTCTTCGTCGCTACATGAATTTTCCTAGTTCTTAGTACTTTGTTTAGCTTTTTGAAGGCATCTCTTCCTATTCCAATGCGTGGCAGGCATGAAAACAGATGCCTTTATCAACTATGTAATCAGAATTGGTAGAAAGAGATCAAAGGTTGTAATCTACCAAATTTATTTTTTTTTTTATAAAATCTTCCAAAGGTTAACTTTAATTTTAACTTCAATTTTGCTGTTTGTAAATATCAAACTAATTTGTATAGGCAAAAAAGATAAAATAAATTACAAGTAAGTTACAAATTTCTGAAGAAAATTTAAAAAACTGAAAAGAAAAGATGCTGCATCTCAGTAAAAATTTATATAAATTCTTTTTATCACTGCTTCCACTGTAGCTATTTAAAAAGATTTATTTAAAATATTTATTTAAAAAGATTTATTTAAAAAGATTTATTTATGCTACAAAACAAGAAATGGTTATTCTGAATAGAAACAAAGATCAATGGATTTTCTATGTTTGTCCTTCAATATGGTAGCAAATGCTGGACAATGTCAACGAAGATGAAAGAAAGACTTGAAATGTGGTTCTACAGAAGGATGCTGAGGGTACCATGGACCAGACATATGAGCAAAGACAAGGTTTTGGAGAGAATGGAAATAAAAAGGAAACTTATACTTAACATTAGGAAGAAACAGCTGAAGTTTCTAGGACACATAATGAGGAAGAAAGGTTTTGAGAATCAGATACTCACAAGACAGAGGGAAAGAGAGACAGGGGAAAACAATGCATAACATACTTGATCATCTTAAGCAAATGGATGGCAGAGCGGGGTTTGGGAAAAATACCAAGGCAAAAGGTATTAAGAGCTACAAGTGACAGGAAGATGTGGAGAGCCATAATCATCTATGTACTGAAGGGACATGACACAGGAACGGGCATTGATAAGTTTTTAATTTGACTGTTGAATAAAGACTTCTCTTACTTCCACTGCGATGACATCTCCTTCCTCTTCTGTTTGGCTGAGGGCTAGGTTGTGTAAGGGGTTGTCATTTGAATATCAGAACATTTTATTTAATGAATCAGATCTAATTTTTAGTAACCCAGAAGGGGGGACAGGTACTGTGGTTTATGGGAAAAAAGTTACTTGTTACTGTATTAATAAGAAACAAATATGTTTCTCAGAAACAAATACTCTCTTTCAGAAGAGATCATTACAATCGCTTGCCATTTATCTATATATATATAACACACATATCTCTCTCTCTCTCTCTATATATATGTGTGTGTGTGTGTGTGTGTGTGTGTGTGTGTGTTTCCCATAACCGATTAGGGTCATAGGGTCACCAC
The DNA here is from genome assembly GCA_037127315.1 of Ascarosepion bandense. NCBI lineage: Eukaryota > Metazoa > Mollusca > Cephalopoda > Sepiida > Sepiidae > Ascarosepion > Ascarosepion bandense. The sequence continues at coordinate 1,351,140 of JBBBDQ010001964.1, forward strand.
ATTTACTGCAGCCATAGCAGCTGTGGTGTGTCATCGGCAAGATCACCTAATGGGGCCTGACACTACTCAGGCTGGTTTTGAAATCATTTTTTTCTCCTAGTGTGGTTGCTGCCTCATATCAAGAGAGCATATTCTGCTCTGCTATTTAATCCAAAGATGGAGGAAGTTTTATTCATGCCTTTTTCAAAGGTATTAACCTAAAATTAATGAAACAGAACCAGGTGGGAATTGAACTTGGCATACTAAATTAACTTTTTGAGCCGATATCCATTAACCAATCTGGTAACAGTAGTAAAAAGCGTGTAAATTTTATACTAGCCGCTAATATCAGTACCAATAAAATCAGGATGAAGCCATAATAACTGGCTTGTGCATTTTTTATTTTATTTCTTTTTCTTTTATATTGGCAAAGTTAAGGATAAACAACTTAAGGCATTATGAATGAAACAGTCTTTGGCCTTAAGCAGTAGGATGTTGAAGGCAACACAAAGTAATAAATAGTGGCTCAGATTGAGGAATCTGAGAAATGAGTTCAAATTTCAGTGGAGGTCATTACATTCCCTTATATGCTAATACACTTGGTAAAAGTATAAATTCATTCTCTTGATTCTCAAAGGTGGTATCACTGGCTTTGGTTATCTTTCATGCACGGATAAACCAACCATAATGTAATACTGAAATAATTGGTCAGCTGAGAGTTTTGGTCAAATTCATACCTCACTTTGGATGAGTTTTATTTTGACAGTCTAAGGAAACTAATGCCTATGAATAAAATACCAGGATAGACTCTGTCCTATATCCTTGATTGGTAACTATTCTAGGTGAAAGAAAACTCTGAATTCAAACCAGCCTGGAGAGGATTGAGCAACATGAAACTATCTTACCCAAGATACCCACAGATATTGTGACTTTAGTTCATGTAGTATACTTATGACCCTAACAGGGTACAGGACTCATGAGTAAGATGTTACAGATACAGTATTTATCTAACCTACCAATGATGAAAAAATGTGACACATGATTAGAATATTGTGGGGGTGTCTATATGGGTACATTTGGGCAAAGAACAAGAAATGCCTGGTCTCAGCAGCCATTGTCACATTGTCAACTGTATCCTCCTTTCAATCAATGAAGTTATTAGTATGGGTGTATCAGCCAGTTATAATTTACTGGCTATTTCATGTTAGGAAGAATAATATGTTTTAGCCTTCCAATAGCACCAATACTAATATTAGCATTAGCGTAGCCATTGATACACTAACACTGAATGCAAATCTAGAAAGATGAGATATACAACTGTAACAAACAAAACATTTAATAAGGCTAACAAATTACATAAACTTATTAAAAGAATTTACATATGCCCCAAAACAAATGATTGTTTATGCAGTACAAAGGAATGAGGTGTTTACAGAACAAGGACAAAGAAATAACATACCAACTTAGGGACTTTAACCATCTGCGGATAAGTGAACAGAAACTACTTTTTTCTCCACACTAGGCTGTGCACATGCTGACCAGCTTTGATGTGTGTGGACACCCTAATGGTCAGGAAGGTAAAGAGGTCGATCCTCAAAAAACGAAAGCCAAGAAGGAAAAAAAGGACAGAAGAATTCTCCTCTCTTAGGAGCAGAGCTTCCATGAGCTCATCCCAAAGGAAATAACTATAGTCTCCCTACAAAATAAATACTCCTGATGACGCTGGAATTTCTAAGACTAAGCTTCCTTCATTAGAAAACAAGGAAGTGCCTAAAGGCAAAAACATGACAGAGGATAATATATAGCACATACTAAAACCAAAAGGTCATTTTTTGTTTGTTTACTCATCTTCACCCAGTACAAGGCTCAAAAGCCACTTAATGTAAAGATTTATTGAATAAATAATATGGATAAAGTAAGAATGGAGATTATTAGTATCTGAGGGATAGATAATGACTGGCCCTCGGCTTCAAGAGGTTACAATTGTAGCATATAGAGAAGCATCCACAAAGTAGCAATTCTTGGAAAGAAACTGTCTGAGTGGAACTTCCTTCTTTCAAATGGAATACGAATGGAATGAAGGTGATTGACACCTGTGAATGTAACGTAATGGATTTTTACCTGTAAAAATTGTGTTCATATGTAGTGCTGATAAGTTCTCAGCCTTAATTCATTTCTCAAAATCTGACCAAATAACCAAACATCAGATTTCTTTTTCTTGAATTCTTTTTGGTCAGTCAGACAGAACTTTTCAGCATTCTTTTAATTTATGCTTTTAAAATTATGATTATTTCAATTTCTTAATATAGTCAAAATAACCCTTTTTAGGTTATTTATTGTGTCTAAGCACTTGATTTTCTTTAAGCAATACAACACAAAATCATAAAATGTGCTTTAACTTGAGGATTCTTTGCTGATCCAAGGGAAAACTGATTGGAATGGAGATTTTGTATTAACTAATTTTTCAAAATCTTTTACTTTGAGTGTTTTCTTGTCTATACCAATTTTTGGTTTTTGCTTTTGGACAAAAATTAAAAAAAGATTCTCCCCAAATCCCAAACTCAAAGCAAATAGTTATCTTGACATGGGTCTGTTTAGCTTTGAAAAAATATTTTTGAATTAGAACTTTTTGTAGTGGCTTTTGTCTTTTTTTAATCCAACAATGGTGAACCTTTTAAAAGATTGTATTTCACAAAACAAAGTTGATTTAAGAGAACAAATAAAAAAATGAAAAGCCAAACATCAAAAAAGAATTTAAGAATTCTATTAATGTGTCATTCATAAATTAAAACAGATTTCGGTTTAGAAAAAGTTGGCTTCATTTTACTACTTGGTTTTGCAATTTATTCCAATTATTTATTTCCAATTTATTCTAAATTTTAGTTTCACCAACTAATAGCAGTTCTTAGTCAGTGCAACATGAATGGACAGAGTTTCACAACGTTTCTAACTTTATCATGTGATACTATTATTTTGTTGCTATTACTTTTCTTTGATGCTGTTTTTTTATGTCTTTTTTTTATAAAGTGTATCATCAGGAAGAGACAACTGAAGTTCCTGGGACATGCAATGAGGAAGGAGGGCTTGGAGAACCTGATACTAACAGGCCTGATGGAGGGGAAAAAGAGCCAGAGGAAAGCAGCGGATAACATATTTGAAGGGCCTGAGCAGGTGGATGACAGAACGGGAGCTGAAAGACGTTACAGGAGAAAGCATGCTAAGAGCCACCAGGGATAGCGAGATGTGGAAGGCCATGATCACCTACGTCCTGAAGGGACAAGGCACATAGAAGAAGAAGTATCATCATTGTATGTGAGATTGAATATTTACTTAGTATATAATTAACATCTTTAGTAGTAGTATGCATAGATTAGTAAATAAAATAAGCATTTCTTAAAATTCCCTGAAAAATATCACCTAATTATTATCTTACGAACAGCTCATTATTAAGGAGAGGTCAATCAGCTAACTTAATAATTGGATAAGCACACAAAAGATTAATGATCCTGTACCAAAGCAAAAGACAATCCTACAAGTACACCACATTCTCTGATCACTTACTAACTGCAATATAAACCAAACCAAAGAGGTTTTTTGAGGTCAGTTCTCCCTACCCATTCACTAACCACCAAAGAACTAGTGACAACTGCCTACTACAAAAAAAGGTAAAGTTTCTTGCTCACTTTCTCTCCCTATTCCAACATAATGAGTTCTATCTCACAAACAAAGGTATAAGTTTGTATTTATATGCAAAAGAAAATACATCTTCCAAAATAACATTCACTAAGCATTCATTTATTTTAAATGTAAAAACCAACATAAGGCAACAACCTCCACACACCTTTCAGTGTAAGCATCTGTCTGAAAGTCAATGATTTGAACAGAATTTTATTACAAATGCATTTTTATTTTAATTTCTAAAAAGATAAGAGTTGAGTTGAACATTTCAGATAAAATTTCCATAAATGTGCTTCTTTGTTTTTGTCATTACCACAACAAATTGAACAAAGACAGACATTGTAAAAGAGTTTGAGTTTTTGTTTAATGGCATATCAACCTCTGTTTAATGCCAAAAGGTGGGGGTTTAATGGATATTTTAACATTTTTGGCTATAGTGAGGTTTATTTAGTCAGATTTTGATGAAAATTTATTATTTATTTATTTTAGAAAACTAAAGATGTTTTCTAGTTTCGTATTCAAAAATGTATTGCTGGTAATAATTTTTTTTGCAAAAATGTGTTATGGTTATAATTTGTTTCCTTCAAAAATTTATATTTTTCTATAAAAGTCTATTTTTATACTTTCATAATGTTTTGACCCCAGTTTGGTGGTTAACTCTTTGCTCATAGCTGGGACCCTAACAGATGCTACCATCCCAGATCAGGGTGGACCTGGGAACAACAGCAACTAAGAGGTGGTTCCATGCTCCTCACAACCTCCCAATCAGAGACTTTGCTACTGGATATTGTAAAAGAGGTTTACACCTTGAACTTAACAAATAAACATTTTCTCTTCTTTTTTTTCTCATTTTTATTTCCATGTTGATCAAATAAGACAAAATAAAGGGCAAAATGTTTCAGAATTATTCAACCCTGAACAAATGCAGTAATTTTCAGTGTATGGTTATCACCCTGTCACTCACCCACAGTTCCATTCTTGCATCACTTGTGAACACCTGAAGTTTTCATACACCACTGTCCAGAGTTCACATATTCATAAAATTATTTTTTTACTAGTGCTCAAAGAAAACCAAGAGTAGCTATTACTTTGGCCACAGCGTGTACCAGCTTAATAAACCTACCAATAATTTGTGAACAAACTGACTTAAATCCTTATGTCTTATGACTGTCACAGCTACACTACCTTTTTACCTATTACAACACACATACATTATCTGGATGAGTTTATTCCTTCAAGTAAAAGATAGTGAAATCGGCTATTATTCTACTATATGTATGCTTTTTGAACTGCAGTTTATATAACTTTACAAGTATCATTGTGCATAAAGAGAACAAGATATTTGAGTTTGAAGAGGTTTTTTAATAGGATTTTTAAACAGCTAATACATAGGAACAGGCATTTTTCATTCTCTTCCAAATCAAAAACATAATGAGCAATACATTTAAGCTTAGATTCCATAAAATCCAATTCAAAAGAAAAGGTCTTCTTGATATCTACTAATCTCATTGGTTACATTTCTTCCATGTTAAAGAGAAATGTCTCATCAGTTTATATAAAAATAACACATAATAAATAAGTTTAAAATAATGAGTCTCTTTCTCTCTCTCACACACACACACACGTATATATATATATACATATATATATATATATATATATATATAATTTTGACTCTTCATTCTACCAAGACAAGGAAGTTCATACCAACAACATCATTCATATTTTGATATCTCACAATTTCTTTTTTTTTTATTGGTATCAAGGCAATAAAGCCACTAAAAAGCAAGGAGTTACAGGGTGTGGAAGAATTAGGAATGAAAACATTAATAATGAGCATAGAAAGGATAAATCAGGAGGACTGTATATAGTGATTGACAATGCATTTAAATTTTTTCCAGTATTTACACTATTTACATTATTCAGACAATTTAGGTCAAGTCACTGGAACTAACCAATGTCTATATCCACTGGACCATGTGTCCTTAAAGACAAGAGCAACTGAATGTTTCTGAAAATAAAGAAAGGAATCATTTGCTGTCTGCAACATTGAGCAAAAGTCATAAGTGGCAACCCAGAGACATATGAACAGAAAATGGTTAGTATAAGCAGTACTCTACAATGAAACAATTATCCAGAGTACATGACAACAACTCCAACATACATGGAAAGGAGAGTACATGAGGATAACAACTCTCAGAAAACTGCCTCGGTCTGTCTACCCTACGTGAAAGGGTTATCAGAGAAAATACAAACGATCTGTGGTCCATTTAACATCATGACAATCTTCAGAAGTGGTTCTACACTTCGCAGGTAACTCTCCCAAGTAAGACCCCAACAGAGTAGGACATGACTAAGGACTGTGTGTACACCATTCCATATAGCTGTGGAAAGAAATATAAGAAGAAACAGGCCGCCCTCCTAAGGTAAGGCTACAAGAACATTGCAAGGCTATAATATGAGAGGAGATAGAATAATCAGGCATAACTGACCACATATGGAGAGAGAAAGGGGATCACCACCCCCCAATGGGGTGAAGTTGAAATAATAGATAGAGAATGCCACTAGAAATTACATAAACTTAAAGAATCAGCATATATGCTAGGCTGCAAAAATCTCCTCAGCCGACCAAGCATAGAGATGAATACAATATGGGAATCAGTAATACGGAGTGCCAGAGAAAATCATTGATGTCAAAATTGCAATACGAGCTCTGGTAAAAAAATACTAGAGAAAAAGCATTAACATCAAAAAATTGCAATATGAACTCTAGTAAAAAAAAAATGTTACTGAACATTACGTTTATAAGTTCCAGAAATTCAGTTGCTCTTGTCCTTAAGAACAGATAGCCCAGTGGATATAGACATTGGTTAGTTCCAGTGACTTGACCCATAGTGTTATGAGTTCAATACCAGGCTACAGCAGTGGTGAACAAGTAACTTAGAGGGTTAATGGGAGGTAACTCATGACTATCAAAAGAGGCTTTATGCAAGGAATGAGAATGATAGGCTGGAGCATACAAAAAAATGTCATACAAATAGCAACAAAGATGAGGACAATCAAAATAATGTAAATAGTGTACATTTTTCCAATTAAAGTTAGCTGGAAAACATGGAACTGAAAATGAGAAGTGTGAAAAAAGAAACTGTTAGTTTAGAACTTATGGCTACGTCTAACCACCTCAACTGTAAATTGATCAGATTTCAATACTGTGCTTAAATTCATAAAGTCTACATACCATAGAAAAGTGCTTATCTGAACAATTACCATGAAAGTATTTATAGAAAAAAACAGTGAGGCAACCTTAGAGTGGTGGGAAAGTGACTTAAGTTGCCAGATCAGGATCAATAATATTGCTGATTCTTCTTTGAATTTTATGAAGGATCTCAAAGTAAATGCAAGAGCATTTATGAATTATAAATTCACTAGCAGTATAGCTCGGCATTGCTCGGGTGTAATGAAAGCTTTAAAACTAATCCATGGTCCTGGAGCTCAGATTCTTTGGATGTTGGCACAAAAGACTAAAAAGCAATAGTTGTTTCCAGTTAAAGCCAAACCGTTGACTGAAAGAAAAATGAATGGATGTAAGTCAAATTTTGATTTCCTGGTATCGATATCAAATTTTCCGCACTATTGTAAGAACTGCAACCTTGAAACTTCTGAATATCATTTCTTATGTCTTTGTCTATGAGTGTATCAAATTTTATTACAATCAGACCACTCCTTCTATAACCCGATTTTTTCAATTATCGATATTTATTGGGGGGTACCTTGACACAAAACCTAGCTAAGAACACCCGCAGACGCTTATAGTACAACTGTATAAATTTTCAAGAAAATCTGTTCAGCCGTTTCGGAGTCTACAGGTAACACACACACACACACACACAAAAACAAAGTTCCATTTATAAATAAGTTTAGATAATTTACAATTATGAAATCAGATATAAACTGAAAATTTCAAATCGGTAAATAAAAAAAAAAGCTTAGAAATCATGAAAACTAAACCACATTCAACCACACATAAGATAGAAAACATTATTTGACAAAAGAAGCAACAATCCTAAAAAAATGCAAAGGGAAAGCTTACTTCAGCTTATTGAATGCTACAATTTCACATTCAAAAGAAAGAAGTAATAATTTTCACACACACAAAAGCTAGGTGTTGGGACTATTGTTGTTCAAGTAACTAAATCATTGTAATAACGGTAAATACAATATTATCATTTTAGTGGAGACACTATTGTTAGACTTGCTAAAAAAGTAAAGCTGCACTCTATTAAGGACATATACAAAACAAAAAGTAAGTTTTATTCAGGCAAAGTAATTGGCTTTGGTGACAGTTTTTATGTTTATAGAAATGCAAAGTACAATTAAACAGGAAAACCAAAACTGATAAGAAGTGATCAGTAATGGGAAACAATAGTTTTAGTCTAGAGTGACAGATCTGCAATAAAGAAACTGACAAAGGTGAAAAGATTAAAAGCAATTTTAAGAAAAAAATATCATTATACATACATATAGCAATAGTCCTTCTTTTATGTGCCATGTGTTTTCAGAATGTAGGCAATTATGGTCCTCCATAAGTTCTTATCGTTTGTAGTTCTATGCAATATTTGTCCCCTGACTATCTTTCTCAGACCTTGTTCTGCTATTCATTCACACAAACCCATTTTGTAGGTTACTTTCTGTTTTCCTATGTCCCACTTGACTTTAATGATTTGCAAGTATCAAATTCTCAAAGCTTTCTTTCTTCATTATGCTTCCAAGAAATTTAAACTCTTTTTGATTCCTTATAAGTTTCCTTTTTGTTTCAATTTTCTTTAAAACTTACTTGTTTCTAATATGTCCTGTCTATGATATTTTCAGCATTCTTCTCTAGATCCCGATTTCTGTTCCCTAAAGTCACTCCTCCACTGTGAGGAAATAATCTAACATTAACTGTCATATATGAGGATTAATATTACATATCACTTAGGTAGTTTTTTCTTTGTTTCTAATTACATTTTCCTGTGTCTTAATTCCTTGCTTAGATTTCAGAAAGCATATTTTGTTATTTCATGCTTATATACATATATATGTGCATTAATCTTTTAATTCACTCAACAAATCTAAAAGTTACTCAAGACAGAGGTTTATTGAATCAGGTTATTGTAATAGTGTAAAGTCCAGATTCTAGTTATCATGGAAGGATGCCCTCAGGAGTCAAAAAATAAAAATGACAGTTGTGGAGAAGCTAGGGATACTAAATCAAGCAGCTACAGAAATTTAAATACATAGAAAGATGGAAAGTGCAACACTGAGATTCAAAGGTAAATTTGCATGGACAAGAATGCATTACAGAAGATGAGTAGAATATTGAGAGACAGGAAAATTTTGCTAGATACAAAGAAGAGAGCACTAGATTACTATGTGATGTCAGTTCTTCAGTATGGCAGTGAATGCTGGACGATCTCTTTAAGGATGGAGGGCTTGAAGCAACCAAAATGTGGTTCTACAAAAGAATGCTACGGATAACATGGATGAAGCATGTGAGCAATGATGAGGTTTTGGAGAGGATGGAAATGAGGAAGAAACTAATACTTAGCATCAGAAAAAGATAGCTAAAGTTTCTGGGACATGTGATGAGGAAGGAGAGCTTGGAGAATTGAATACTCCTACGTCAGATAGAGAGAAAGAGAGACAGGAGAAAATAATGCGTAACATACTTGACAGACACAAGCAAGTGGATGACAGAATGGGTTTTTTGGTGGGGTAACAGGAGAAAGTGTGCCAAGGGAAACTAGGGATAGTGAGATATAGACGGACTGATCGCCTACGTTCTGAAAGAACATGGCACATAGAAAAAGAAGAAGTTGTTTCAGTAGAACTTCCTTTTCCTCAGAAGAAAACGAAGGGTATGTAGGGAAGTTGATGCTATGTACATGGCTTGATGTGTCTGACATTTACCAGGGAAACAACAATAGAATAGTGAGAGGTGAGCTGCATTTTGTCTGTAGGAAAGCAGTTGCAAGGTGGAAAATAATTAATCTCTCACAAGGCCACATAAATACTTTTGAATTCCATGAGAAGTGGTCCAAATATGGTAGCAATATTCTACTTCTGGCATAACTCTTGGATAGATGACTGAACATGACAGTAGGAATTGAGTATTTTCTAGAGCAATACAATATATAAGTTATAGTTTAGAACATGTACAAATTATAATTTACTACAAAAGTGTACATTTTGTTAGTAAATTATAATTTGTACATGTTCCATATCTTATAATAAATATTCATTGCTCTATTTCTATATTGAGCACTGTTTTAAATTAATGTTTTGAAGGTTGTTTAATACTTTCTTTGTTCCTTATTCACTTGGAGATATATATATATATATATATATATATATATAAATATAATGTGGAGAGTGTTTTCATGTAACTGAGCAGTGTTGTCTCAGTAATGCCCACTTTGAAATAAACAAAATCCCTGAAGCTTGAAGATATCAGAATAATGCCTTTCCAAAACTTCATAGTTCACATGACTGAAATAACATTGCTCAGTTAAGTAAAAAAAAAAACCTCTACATTAATTCTATTAGCACTATGTTGACATTGAGCATTTTATGATGAAAAAAACCCTGCTCATTGAAAATGCCACCCTATCAGTAAACTACTGAAAAAAACCCAGCAATTTCTCACTAAGTACCATTTCAATTCAATACTAAATATCACTTTAAATACATATTTGAGTAGGTTCTCCATTTATTTTAAACAGCATTTTATTTGTTTACCAGCTTGAATATTTGAAAAAGAAAAATGCGCTCTTAGGCAGAATTCAAAACTGCGTCCACCTTTGCAGGAGAAACCATTGTTAGATCCATCCAATGATCTTTAATGAACTTTACTACAAAGAGTTTTATTTTTAAGCAAGGTTGTATATTGCCCTTAGGCACATACTTCTTATTTAGATGCCTGAAAGTTCATAACTGCTCTGTTTCTTATCCAAAATGTAAACCATGCAAATTCTAAAGAAATAATGGATATCTTTATTTACTGATCTGGCATAGTTTCCTCAATTTCACTTGTATTTTTATTGGATGCTCATATTTGAGTTGATGCTTTGTTTATTTTAAATAGTATTTTATTTTGTCTGCTGGCCTGAATATCAAAACATCATATTAAAGAAAAAAATTATATATAGGATGCATATCATATCATTGGAGATGAGATATACATATAAAGAAGGAGAAAGATGGAGATATGGATATCAATAAATATACATATGGACATTCACGCAAATATATTTCTGGTGTTAATAAAATAATGATCAATGATATATAACAGAGCTATGAAATATATATCAATAAATATACATATTATCCTATGTCTGTAGCACAACTCAAAGTTTCATGCACTATTCAATTATCAGGTGCTTATGGAATGATCCGTTCATAAGCAGCACCAGATGATTGCATAGTGCATGAAATTCCAAGTCACCGAATTTAAGCAATGTTGAGCCTGGTCGGTACTTAGATGGGTGAGCGCTTGGGAATACCAGGTGCTGACCTTTTGAGAGAGTCTGAATAATAATTCTTTGAAAAAGTAGAAAAACTTCTTTTATTAGATTTTGTTGGTTGGTTGGTTGTTTTGTTTTTATGGCGTATCAACCTCAGGGGGTCATTTTATTGCCAACTAAATTTTTATTTATTTATTGCTGGTAATATCTTTTTCTTTCAACAATTTATTGTTGTTTTTATATAAGTTTTGTGTCTAGTAATACTTTTTTTTTTCAAGTATCAAGATTCATTGGGATTTGTTTTAAGGGCAGGGTCCCCAAGTTCTACCCTGTTATTTAACCCATAACCGGAGGGAAGGGATGGATTAATACTTTTCCCAAGGGTACCAGTGCTTAAGTGAATGCAGGGTATTCAACTGGAATTCTAACTCAGCTCACCAATTTCTCTTTTCGAGTAGATATCCACTGTACCACAATGCACATCCATCACTAAATGCTTACAGCACCTGGTATTCCCAAATAAGTACTGACCAGGCTCAACGTTGCTTAACTTCGGTGATCAAGTGAGAACCGTTGTATTCAACGTGATATGGCTGTAAGCAGAACAATATGTATATTTATTAATATATTTGTATACGTTTAAAAACTGGATAGAAAATAATGTCTGACTGAATATTAAACTCACCATCAGGAAACAACAAATTCATTTCAGTGTATTCAAATACTTCAAGCTTACAGATGAGCAAAAAAGAGGATGACTATTTTGTTTTTGTACATTTTTGCTATTTTAGCTTCTACTACAAGCACTTTGCATATTTACTAATATTAGAGTGCAAATGTTTAATTGAAGTATTGCCTAAGTGGTCACAATGATCAACAAATTATTTCTTTTAATTTGAAGATCAGTTAATACAAGATACTGGGGACAAAATCAATGACCTGTAATGCAGATAAAACATGATCTCTAAACAAGATAGAAAGTCATTTCTGTCAGCAGTTCCAGGATGAGAAATTATTATGGTTTAAAGTCCTCATCTTTTTTATTTTATTATGATAACATTTTGACCTTTGTGCACATCAGTCTTCTTCAGGTTTATATCAATCTGAGTAACACTGGGGCATTTTGTACTAAACACTAACTAATCTGTGAGGAATAATTGTTCTTTTTATTCTGTCCATGTTTAGGAATATCTCCTCTTGTTATATTTTTAGCTTGGTTATTGCTAGCACTGTTTCTACTTCATCCACCTAGCCAAGGAACTGAACACAAAATTGCTATTCCATGAATCAACACTAAGTCTATAGGCAAAAGAAGACCAGAGGGAACAATGGCAAAGCTATTGTGATAATAATAACAAAGATGTGGAAATTAGTCTAAATGTAAATAATAGAAAATCATACACACTAGAAAAATGGCACCTGTTGTTCTTTGTCATCAGAGTGAACAAGGTATGTTAAGTACATGTGTATGTGTAAATAAACAGGAAAACACATAAGCTAAGATGCACAAACAAAAATGCACACCTGTGTGTATGAAAGCTATAAAAAAAAAGTTTTGGGCACACCTTCTAGAGTTTGAAGGATCACTGAAAAATTGAAGGTTGCATGCCTTTTTCAAAATTTACTTCTCACTTTGGACCAGAGTGACATTCCCTACCTGATCTGTTTTATCAAATATTCAATAATAATAATAATAATAATAATAATAATAATAAAAACAAACTCATTATTGCGTAAAGTTTCTTCAGAATTTTAGCACTTTTTTCTAATCTAACTTGGTAGTGAATGCTAATCTTAGAGTTGACAGATTTAAATTTTAGCTAGACTCCACTCTAAAAAATTGGTTACTATGCACTAATGAGTTTCAGTGTTCAAGCTTAGTAGGTATTATCTGGATCAAAAAAAAAGAGATGAAACTTAATCATTATTAAATGAAGTTGGTGGTCCCAAAAATTTTGGCCAATAATATTTGTGCAGAAATATACATTGATAGCATTTCGATAGAAATATTTGATTATTTGAAAACGTGTTTCAAGTTCTGATCTTAATGGGAAAGTCATTTATTTATGACCCTCAGGCTTTTAAGGTCAATCACTGAAAAAAGTAATGATGTTATTTGATGCATCAACAAACACATAATTACTTACATATATACTCATATATCAATGTGTTAAATCATATGCAAATATAAATTATTATGACAAAAGCTATAGATGAAATATCATAATTCTTATTCTGCTATCATTTTATGGCATTCTCATCATTTCAATCTCAGCATAAATGAATACATTTTTTTTTTTTAATCATATCACCCCGAGCAAGGCGATAAGGCCACTGGTGTGCAGGGGGCTATGTAAGAGTGAATAGATTGGAAAAGAGAAAGCCAGAAACCACATCCTAAACAGGGAACAAGGGATGAGCCTCTACACCTGTTCAATAGTCGTGGGTGGAGTGTGAACCGGGTGATAGTTCAGTCTATCTACTCCAATTGAAAAAAAAATAATAATAAAAAATAAAAAAGAGGCATATGTAAATATGATGAACCTATGTGGTTATAAACCATTCTGATTATGATGATGAACGATATCTGGCAGCAAAGCCTCTGATTGGGAGGTTTTGAGAAGCATGGAACAAACACATAATTTGTGTTGCTCCCAGGTCTACCCTGAAATTGTGGTAGAACCTGTTAGGTTCATAGATATGATCAAATAGATGATCCCCAAACAGGGGTTGAAATACTGCAAAAATACAAAAAGATTTTATAATAAAAATACCATCAGTACATTTTCACACTAAAAAAAATTGGTAGCAATAAATCTTTGTAAAAACAAAAATATTAGCAGCAATATATTTCTCTAAGGAAAAAAAAATGTATTAAAAAAGAAAACAAAAAAAAATACCAGCAATATATTTTGTTAAAATAACTTAGTCATAATTTCCGTTCTTTTATTCAATAAGTAAAACCATACTAAAAAAAATACCTATTAGGTTAATTCAAAAAAAAGTCATAATTCCTTGTAATTTTAAAAATTGTGCGTTCAAAAATTCCCTGTCACATGAGCATTAAAAAAAAAAACACTGTTACACGAGTGTTCTTAAAAAAATAAAAACAAAAAAACAAAAGAAAAATGTTAAATGGTAAAATCAGTTATTGAAAATTGCCTGAAGACACCATTCATGTACAAACCTAGGTCACATAATAATTCGTTTACAAATGGAAAATATTCAAAAGTTCTACAATATTGAACACTTTTAATACAAATGTGCACTGGTCTAATTTTATTATGACCAAAAACTAAATAATTAAACAATATATATATATATATATATGTATATCAGCCTAATTATTTATGAGAAATTTGTTAGGAAAAAATATGTCATTTGGCAGGATTTAAACCTGCAACCCCTAACAACATAACAATTGATCTGGTGCTTCTTAGGCTACTTAACAACAATGTTTCCACAGTCTAATCAAAATTATGTCAAGCCTATATACACAATTTTCAATTTCCAATAAATAACCATTGTTTAGGACTTCATCAGACTAAAGTGATTAAAGTGCAGAGATGGTTATTTTTGTGAAACTGAAAATTGTGCATATAGGCTTGATTTAAGTTTGATTAAACAGTAGAATCATTGATGGTGGAGTGGTGCAAGATGCACCAAATCAATTGGTGGCTTCCCCAACATTGTTAGGTGTTGCAGGTTTAAACCCTGCTGAATGACACACATTTTTGTAACAAAACTTTTAATAAATAATCAGGCCTTTAGAAATATATGAATAAATATGCTGTTTAATTAAAATCAGTATATCTACTCAAATATGAGCATTGGTTAAAAATAATGTTCAAGCAAATAAATTAAATATGTTACTTAAAAAATTATGTTTCATTAATCTCTGGAATTTCTGTAACTTACGTGAAATTGAACAAAAAAAAAAATATATATATATATATGAGAATATAATATATAAACTTTTGTTTGCCACAGAAATGTTACGAAAATCAATGAGAAAGTAGAAAAAACTGGCTAGACTATACATTTAAAAAAATCACATTTAGAAAAAATCTATTTAACAGATTCAGATTTCAGCATTCCCTTCTCCTTCATGTGCATGAAGTTGTATCAATATAAACATGACTTCAGTCTGATGAAGTTCTAAAGTATGAAACATGTCACACATTTTTTTTTCCTCTTTGCAACTGATTTTCATTTGATATATAATAGCAGTAGAGCCCAGCATTGCTCAGGTGTAATGAAAGCTTTAAAACTAATCCATGGTCCTGGAGCTCAGACTCAGCCTAAAGAATATTTGTGTGAAGTTTGGTGAGAATCAGATAAAAATTGTGGATTTGTATAAAGGACATACAGACAGATAAACAGACACACACACAAACATCTTGCCTTTTATATATATATATATATATATATATATATATATATATATATATAATTTATTTTCTGCACTATTGTAAGAACTGCAACCTTGAAACTTTTGAATATTGCTTCTTAAGTCTTTGTCTATGAGTGTATCAAATTTGATTAAAATTGGACCACTCCTTCTATAACCCAATTTTTCGATTATCGATTTTTGATATTTATCAAGGATACCTTGACACAAAACCTAGCTAAGAACACTCGCAGACGCTTATAGTACAACTGTGTAAATTTTCAAGAAAATTGGTTCAGCTGTCTCAGAGTAACGGACACACACACATACGCACACACACACACACACACACACACAGAGACAAAGTTCCATTTATAAATAAGTTTATATATATATATATATATATATATATATATATATATATATATATACACACACACTCACACAAAGCACACATATGGTATTTTTGTTTATGTAGATACACATATACACTAAGAGGAACAAATGTAACTGACAAACCTATAAGCAAGTTTATATATAAAATCCCTTTACACCAGCATTCCAGTTAATGGAAAAAACACATTTAACGAAAATTAATAAACCTTTCCCTACCAATAATAACAATATAAATCTGTTGTCTCATCACCAATCAATACTGTATCATATTTCAATGATTTTTACAAACAAAAATTTGTATAAACAATGGTGCCACTTCTAAGTGGGTTGATAGAATGTATTTTCTTAGAATGTTTTTAATCTGTTCCTTTCCAAAATATTTTTGCCTAACTTCAACCTACTTCTGATATATTAATAATGCTCTATTAATATATCCCCATGGAACTTTTTCTTTTCTTTTTTTTACAGTATGGTTCACCCTGTACAAGGCCAAGTGGCTACTAGAGGTCAAGGGTTACATCAAGAGGTAGCTTATATTGATGGGGGGGGGGAAGATAATTGTTGAATCTAAACTTGAACAGATCAAAATTGTACTGATTGGGAAAACATTATTTTGGGAGTCTGTTCTACAGAGCAGTGGTTTGTGGAAAGAACCTGTTTGAGTGGAACTTATTTCTTGGAACTTATTTCTTGCAAGTGGAATAAGAAGAGATTGTAGGTAGTTTGCCACTATGTAAATGACATGGCTCATTCTAGGCATGAAGTTTAGACCTGGTAGATCCAGATGCTGTTTGAGCACTTTCAATGATAACAGTGATAAATCAGTGAGAAACTTGTCACATCTCACCTGTGAAAAAGAACTGGAGTTTGGAAAATAATTCTTCTCCAACAAGGACTCAAAGAATCTTTTGGAATCTATCAAAACTGAAAACAGAGATCTGGTCAGCTCCAACCCAATTACGGCAACCATACTTTTTTTTAGTCCTGTTTTGACTCTTATAAAGATAAAGGATAGCATGAAAAGCCAGGTACTTACTGGAGCAGTACAGGGAGCTGATTGTTTACCTACACCTTTGGTGATGGATCATATATGGGAATTCCACGTGTGGTCAGGTGTGAGTCTAAAGCTAAATATCCTCTCTAGGCACAGGGCCTTCACAAGGGGACATCCATTCATCATGATGGGTGATAGTTCAGGGTATAATTGGTGGTGAGGGAATGTAACCAGTTTGGTTTTTGAGGCATTGAATATAATAAGTGTTATATATGTACAAAGTATAATAAGTGTTATATATGTACAAAGTATAATAAGTGTTATATATGTACAAAGTATTGCAGCTGACATTTGAGTCTAAACATGGATCTCCAAACATATTCGACTTTATTTTGATGTAATTAGAGGAATTGTGCTGCTGGGATCACATGATATTGTAAAAAGAATATATATATATGGGCACATAATAAGCATTTGAGGTAGAAAAAGTCTGACAGTATTCTTTGAAGGCGTTATTTCTAGTATAATGTGACTTTACACAAGTGGAGATAAGTATTCATTTGAACTTACACAAGGAAACAAAAAAAATGTATCTTACACGTCGTAATAGGATATTCAGTTAACAATTGCCACTTCACCAAAGAGATGTCATATTTGCAGGACTACAGAGGAACAACCAGGTAAAGTTATTCACAAATTAATCTATGAAAATATTCAGTGGAGTACAGGAAAATGGAAGAACTAAAATCTATCCTGATTCAAATGATGGTACTACAAATGCAACAAGAATTACAATTGCAACAACAGAAGTTTTTTTAATTATTATTTAATAAAACTACAGAAGAAAAAACAGATTCTGTTACTAATTCAGTTAGGAAATTGTTATACAATCTGGGTGAAAGGGTAAGTTTTCTAGCTTATTATAGAAGATAGAAAGTGATCTTCAAAAGAGATTGTTTGCATTCTTTTTCTTTTATGTGCCATGTTCTTTCAGCATGTAGGCGATCATGGCTCTCCACATATCCCTATCCTTGGTGGCTCTTAGCACGCTTTCTCCTGTTACACCATGCAACCCTCATTCCGTCATCCACCTGATCAGGTTCTTCAAATATGTTATCCACTGCTTTTCCCTGTATCTTTTCCCCTCTATCTGACCTGTTAGTATCAGGTTCTCCAAGCCCTCCTTCCTCATTGCATGTCCCAGGAACTTTAGTTGTCTCTTCCTGATGCTCAGTATTAATTTCTTTTCGTTTCCATCTTTTCCAAAACCTCATCATTGCTCATATGCTCGGTCCATGATATCTGCAGCATCCTTCTGTAGAACCACATTTCAGCTGCTTCAAGTTTTTCCTTCATCTTCGAAGATATTGTCCAACATTCATTACCGTAGTGAAAACCAACATCACATAGCAATCCAGTACTCTCCTCTTTGTTTCTAGCAAAATTGTCCTGTTTCTTAACACTTTACTCAACTTCTGGAATGTTTCCTTGCCATGCCAATAAGGCTGAAAAGAAAATTTGTTTATTATTAGGAAAATTGTCCTCTGCTGAACCTGACATGTATTTAAATTTTATTCTGCCAAAAAACCAGTGAGATAAATTTTTCTGAAACTGTATTAATACTATTGAAAATTTTTAGTGATAGCTCATTATTCAATACAGATTGGCAATGTCTTAACTTAGTAAAGTGTGACAATGAAGATTTTGTCACTATGCAGGAGTTGTGAATCAAAAAGCAAGAATTTCAAGTTAAATGAATTAACTTAAGACTTATTTAAATGCCTAATATTTGTACAGGGCCTAACTTCTAATAAGGACACAGAAATAAGATCCAGGATACTTGCTAAATTAGAAATGAATCCCAAATTAAATCTCCAGAAAATAGGAGAAGAGTGTCAATGTATTGTAAATCTAAAACTTGATACCACAAGGATTGAAGAAAGAGACCTTTCACAAGTCCATAGCATCCAACCATCTAAGAAAAAAAGACTATGGATGGTTTTCAACTCCTAACAGAACATTAAAAAAAAACAAAAAAAAACATCAATACCTAATGTTTACTATGGTTGTGGAGGTAAGCATTTCAAAAGTAATAGTATTTTTTAAGAACAAAAAATGCTATGAATCTGGGATGGTAGGACACAAAAATACTTATTGCAAATACAAAAAAATGTAAGAAAAATAAAACATATGTGAACATTGTAAATACATGGTGTAAAGTCAAAAAACCATAAAGAAAAATTAGCAAGACTTCAAACATGTCTTTAATGGAGTTAAAAACATCTCAAAGAGGAAATTTGTTTTTGTGAAAATTAATAATAAAAAATATATAACTAAATACAGGATCTGATGTCACCATCAACAGACATAGCAAAAAATGGGTAAACTCAGTTTATTAACTTCTAAAAAAGAATGTCAAGAATTAAATATCTAAGACAAATTATTAATGCAAACAGTAAAGGATTAGATCCTTCAAGTTCAATTGCTATAAAAGACATGCCTGCCCAACAAATGTAACAAAGTTTCAATCATTTTTAGGGTTTGGTAATTACTATCATGTATATATATATACATATATATATATACCAAACATGCATGAATTAAAGGCACCCTTGATAACCTGATAAAGAAAGATATTAAATAGACTTGATCAGATAAATGTCAAAGTGCCTTTGAAGAGATTAAGAAAGTCTTAACGTCAAACTTGTCAGTAGCTCATTTTGACCCTAAATTAAAGATTGTAGTTGCATCAGATGCAAGTGATTCAGGTATTAGAGCAGTGATACTAAAATATGAGGATGGAAAAATAAATCAATAGCATATGTTTCAAGATAATTAATAGCAGTTGAAAAAAGCTACAGCCAGATAGAAAAGGAAACATTGGCCATCATATTTGATATGGAAGCAAAGAGAATAAGCTCAGTTCACGCTGACTTTCTATTGTCTCTCTAGTGGACTGAGCCAATGCTGCCTTGACATGAGTGTGACAGGAGGGATATATATATATATATATATCACAAATAAGTACACAGTGGTTTTTATTAGAATAGAGAAGATTTTAAAGTGTGTGTGTCTGTGTGTGTGAGAGAGAGACACTTTAATCAAAGAAAAACTTGTACTGCAAAACTGTTTATTATGTAGACATCAAAATTTTTTAAATAAGTCATTTGAATTACTGTAAAAATAGTATGTACCAAGAAAACTCTATGAAAGATAAAAATGTGGTGTCAGTAAGTAAATAGCAGAAATCACTGGTGAGATACTGAAAATTAACAAGAGATAGATTCTAAAGATTTCTTCCGGAATATTGCTAGATAAAAATAAATGACATGTACATAGCAATCCTAATTACTATAATAAAGACTGTTGTGTATTTTTTGTGTGTGTGTGTATATGTATCCTGTCCCGCTCATGGAGAAAGAGACAATAGCAAGCTATTATCAGCTCAGTCCATTAGAGAGACAATAGCGTGGCAGCATCAGCTTAGTTTATTCTCTTTACTACTAGTTATTAAACTTTACTACCAGTTATGGAATCTCTCGTTATTTGCTTTTTAACAGTGCCTTATTATTTTATTTTTTCAATAATTATGTCATAAAGAAGTGAAGTATATATATATATATATATATATATATATATATATATCCTCTCTATTGCAATAAAGGCTACTGTGTATTTATTTGCATATATATATATATTACAATAAAGCCCACTGTGTATATATTTACACACACACACACACACACACACACACACACACACACACACACACATATATATATTTAGTGTATCAAGGCAGCAAATACTTTTCTAAAGATATACTGTTAAATATAAGAGACAATGAATGTCTATTATGTTTAATCATGAGCCGTTCTAAACGTTGTATTTTGGCTTTAATTTCAGTTGAAAATAAAGACAAAACTTCTCCAACATTTGGATAATTTTTTATTAATTTGTTTCTAAGCTTTTGGCTCACATGAGCCATCTTCAGAGAGGTTATTAAGACAGTAATACAATAACATCCACCATCACCGACGATTTTATTTTGTGTTGACATAAAACTCCGCTAAGCAACGGCAATAGTTACCAAAAATAACAAACGCATTTCGCAAATTTGCAATGCAGTTCTATGACGTCACACCGCGTGATAGCGTGAAATGACAACAGAACCATGTATTCAAATGCAAAGCCAAAATCATGATTAAACATAATAGACATAGATTAGTATTTTTATTATTAGTATAATAGATTAGTATTTTTATTATTAGTATAATAGATTAGTATTTTTTTTCTTATGCCTTAATGTTACATCAATATATGTATTACCATCAATTTAAATGGCCTATTGATATATTTTGCCATCATTTTTAACAGCACAAGCCTTCTCATAAAGAATAATAGAATAATATCAGGTTGATATTAATTTAGCTTGTCTTTGTCTGGTACAAAGTAACAATTATGGAAATTATAGTAGAGATATTATGTTATATCAATTTTCCAAGTAAAACAAGCCTTGAAGCTCCTAGTTTTTACCTGAGCAAACAAGGGTGATTATTGTGAAATATGCAATTTGTTCAGCTACAAAGAAAGCCACAATTATTATCTTATATTTATAATTCTGCATAGTATTAAGCTGAAAGACTCTTGCATAAGTTTTACAGTTTCTTTTTTATTTTGCTGCCTGATCAATTCAGGAAAATTACTTAATTGATACACATATTTACTTGATTTGAGTTATAAAAACTTGACAGTTTACTAGATTTTTGTGATCGCAACTTGTTGACCATTCAATGCCCGAGAGTCTCAGGTATAGAGCAGAAAAAATATTCATGTTTTTGTTGATGATGATATAATGTATTTCAAATTATCAGTTATTTTATGTTTTATCAGTATATAACATAAATACTTATTGAAATCTAAAGGTTTCCTTGTTGAATGGTGCCAGGATCTACATGTACAATTAAAATTAAAGTTAATTCATTTTGCATATATGCAAGCAATTGGTAGTCATTTGAATGAAATGTCTTGAATTTTAAATTAATAGCAACATTTCAGGTATGAAACGTTAAAACAGAATGAAAGGCTGATTCGATTGATAAAGAGGAAAGTTTGATAAATTCAGTGCTTAAAACAATGCTGAAAATGATGAAATCATCAACGAGTATCAGTGAACTGTAAAAAAGTTCATTGAAGATCCTAAGTAATTCTAATTAGTACATGTTGAGGACTTTATCTCACTGACTTGTGTTTTGTATCAAATAGAAGTTATGAAAAGATCCATTTTTGTTAAGCTATGAAAATTTTAAACATTATCACAATTAAAATTATTGAAAAGCACAAGCTGTTAGGTTGAAAATCAAGTGACAAGGCATTAAATCAATCCTCATTTAAAAGACATTGACAAGGAAAACTGAATCATGAAATAGGCAATAGAATGCATGAACAATTTTTCAACCATTCTCTTCACCTAAAAATGACATGCTAGTTTCAGCAGGCCAGATGGAGACAGCAAAAGATGGGAGTCTATAGGCAGAAACCATATTCACTGGTGGAGATGTTAAGAATATAGTGATGGAGTGAGGTCTTTTGGATATGTGATGGGCCCAATACGAGTCTCAAATGGTATTTAGCTGATGGCTCATGCAATGAATTTTTGGAAAATGGATGTATAGTTCAAGAAACTGAACACTTTCAGAAAGAATTTTTTTATACAATAAATCAAGTTCAAGTTAAAAAAACTAAGGTAAATCTGAATAAAAATAAGGTTTCAATTTGATGAAGTAGCCAGCTTGTTCTTTTATCTGCCATGCCTTTTTAGGATGTAGTTGATCATGGTCCTCCACATCTTCCAGTTTCTTGTTGCTCTTAATATATTTTATCCTGTTATTCCTCCCAAATCCTGCTCTGCCACCTACTTGTTTAACCCCATCAAGTATGTCACATGCTATTTTCTCCTATTTCTTTTTTCTTTGTCCACCCTGTGAGTGTCAGATTCTCCAAGCCCTCCTTCCTCATTGAATATCCCAGAAACTTCAGCTGTCTCTTCCTGATTTTGAATATAAGTTTCCTTTTCATTTCCATTACCTCCAACACCTTGTCATTGCTCATGCCATGGTATCATCAGCATCCTTCTTTTGAACCACTTTTCTGTTGCTTTGAGTTTTAAATTTAATTGAAAATTGTGCAACACTCTGACCCAAAAAGTGTGCATTTGTTGATGGTAATTCATCAGCAAAGAATAACTTCAAAATTCTATATACTGAATGTTGCAAATTCTGCTTCATATGTAGAACTACAGAAGCTCATAAAATGAATGGAGTAATAATGTCTAAAACTAGTTTCAGAACATGGAACATACATTACACATCAATGCATTCTTTATAACTTTGTTGTCTTTACAACAAATGAAACATTTGTCTTTGTAAACTTTGTGTATATTCTGTAATTATAACTGAATGCAACATTTTTATTAAAGTTTTCATAATGTGGCTAATATTGGGAACCTTGAAAAATCCAATAAAGCTCATAAAACTATTGTCATATCTTAAGAGTGTCATGTAATCTATTATAACTTATATAACATGTGAAATATTATAAATATTAATGGCATAAATATTTACCTAAAACCCTTTAGTAGTTTTCTAAATATAAGGAAAAATTCAAAGTGGCTTATAACAATGTATTCATGAGTGACTTCAACAACAGCAATCAAAATCTAACTTCAATTCATTATTTCCACAATGATTAAAGGAAATTAATTACATATAAAAGAAAACCATGAGAAAGGTGTCTAAATGTGAATATATATATATATAGAGAGAGAGAGAGAGAAAGAGAGAGGGGGTGGAGGGGGTTCAATGGATGACTTGTTGTCTAAATTATGTAAAAATAAATATAACACTGATATCTCATTTTAACATCTCAATTTACGAAAATTGTACAAAAATATCTTAAAATAATAAAGAGCGAATTTATTCAATAAAATCACTATTGGCTTTAACCATGGCTTCGAGATTAAATTGGAATCTCCTGCATCTCTTCTGGATAGTCACCTTGTATAGGTTGGTGAATTTTGCCATAATCATTGTACTTCAGTGAGTATTGAACTCTGGGGAGTTAGGTGGCCAGATATAAGAGGTGATGTGAGTCTCCTGCTTGTGTGGCATAGTGCAAAGTCCTGTTGCCAGATATAGAGTCCTCTATCAGCCAACCTGTTAACTCAGGGAAGAACTACCTTCTCAAGGCACGTGATGTAGGCCTCTGTGTTGAGTCTGAGGCCCTGTGGGAAAACGAATAGAGGTATAACATCACTATCACCAGTGATCACTCTAAACACCATGCTGTTGATTGGATATAGGATCCAACTCTTTCCAAATTCTCTGCACTCTCCTCAGATAGACACCCAAACACTCAGAAATGTTTGTATTGGAGCTTCTGGCTCAAATACCAAGTAGTACAGGATACTATTTCAAAATTTTCTTGTGCTCTTTTTATTGCAGACAGTGCCCAACTGACATTACTATACTGCGCAGTTGACAAAATCAAAAACAAACAATGTGCATTTAAAAAAATTCAAAATATAAAATGGCGCAAATTTACCCATCGCACCCTGTCCAATATATATATATATATATATATATATATATATATAGAGAGAGAGAGAGAGAGAGAGAGAGAATGAGATAAGGAGAAAAATGAAGAAAGAAATACTGACAATTTTTAATTTTTTGTTGTTTGATTTTCCTTGTTTAATCATGTTTCACATGCTTTCGGCTTTGTAAACCAATGTTAGTATAATTTGTGGCATTCCAATTTCCATATTTGTTCCTCATTTTATCAGGTTCTGATCCATATTTAATCTATATTTGAACCCAACTTATATATATATATATATCAGCCATGTGCTATCAGTAATTAATCAGTGTAGGCAGCTTGTAGCTTCTATATAGTAATCTACAAAAAATAAAACATTTTGCATTTTATAGAAAATAATCAAAGTAATCTTAATAATTTTGTTGGATTAGGTGCATATCGAGCCATAGAAAATGTAGCTGCTGATCTTATTTAGAGTAAGCACTGCCTACCTTAATGGTACTTCCCTTTATATATATATATATATATATATATATATATATATAAAATGTAATAATTTGTTTGCTATTTAAATGCTATCACAAAGTTACATCTTTGAGGAAAGAACTGAAACTCTTGCAAAAAGTGTTATGCATGCATATATTTCAAACATATGCTTATTAATAGAGCCAATGCTGCAATGAATTTGATCAAGTTTGCCAGGAGCAAAATTTCTAAATGACTCCTCCTCTTTTCTATTTTGCCCCTCCCTGTACTTTGTCTTTCATGATAAAAATAAAGCTGAGAAGATGAAGAAAAAAAGAAAAAAGGTGAAAAGTCCCAATTAAAACTACTAGAGCACAACATGCACCAACCGCTTCTACCACCAATGCACCACTCTTGATTCCAGTAATCCTACTCAAACTGGCACCTGATACTAAAGTAGTCAATCTTGTGCAGGAGAGAAAAAAAAAGGGTGGGAGGGATGGACAAAAACTAACCACTGACTACTTTTAATTAATTTCTCAAAGACAAAGATGGATGGACGAAGAGAAATGGGACCAAAAACTGACTGTAATGAAGATGAAGATTACAAGAAAAACAGGAAATTTTAAAATAAAACTTTGCTTTTTCTTTAAATAAATAAATAAATTAAAGAACTGAAATTCTCTTTTGAAAAAGACAAAAAAAAATGAATAAATAAATTTTTGGCTAAACCCAATGGAATCAAGCATCAAATTATGCTAATATTACTTGCAAATTCTCCTGAGATGTTTTTTTCAGTGTTATTTTATTTTATTATTGAAAGATGACACCAGCTGCTTTTGCCTTTGTGGGTACTGTGTTGGTGTTGGTCAGAACATAAAGAAGGAAGATCTTCCCAAGTAAACTGACAATGCAGTGGATAAATGTAGTAGCTACAACAACAAAAATTAGATGAAAATAAGATATGGTTCAAATTTGCAATATCTCGTTTTACTTTTCCTTTTTTTTTCCTTCCCCTTTTTCTACAATTTTTTGTTTTTTACACTTAATACATCACTAAACAGATGCTTATTTGTTTTATTCTGGCTGTTTGGGTATGTTTTTTGATGTTTCTGTTTAATCAGCTGTGTTACACAACATAATTATTTATAATGCCGAGGGACAGATCAATTATGAAACAGCGAAAAATTATCAAACCAAGCTTCGTTCCAGCTTGGTTATTTGCTGGTCATTTCCTTTTATTCTTTTTTGAAATTCATTTCATTTTTAAAGTAATTTTGTTTTAGTGTGAGTTTTTTTTAAAGACAATTCTAAATTCATAATTTGATATGATCAAAATTATTCCTGTACTGTTGTTCTGAAACTAGCAGAGTCTATATAATTCCTCTTCATCAACAACTGATGATTTCTTTTTTGTTTAATGAATGAAATAAAAGCAGGAAAACCTCTTGTGTCTTTGAATTTATTAAAATTAATATTTTTATCTACTCTCACATACTAAGTGACATAACTTTATATTAAATTATAATTTGTAGCTTTTCATTAAGTATTAAAACATAAATTATACATGTGGGTAACACAGTTAATTTTTACCCCTGCCACTCTTACATGTAACAGTACTTTATAAAAAGAGGTTTTGCAATAACTTGTTTTCCATTCTTTTTTTTTTTACTTTTTTTCATGTAAGCTTGTTAATAATATCATATATAGTATTATAAAATTACAATATAAACAATATACTCAGTTTTATTTCACCATCAGTTCTCATAATTTTCATAATGTCAAAAGTCATTTTACTGTTAAGATTTTTTAGTAAAAAAAGTGATAGGGAATACTAAAAATTTTTAATATTGTCTTCAGTAAAACTTTTCTTTTTTTAAGCTATGCTTTATCATGTCTGAAATTTACAAACAGGGACATGTCAGTTTCATGAAAAAGTCATCAATCTATATTAATGAATAGTGTAAGCTTCAAAATGTAGATCTATTGAATTATAATAATTAAAAAAAAGTTGCTATATTACTAATATCTAAATTCATCAAAATGTTCCCTATTAGTAAAAATGAAAAAAAAACCCAAATTATGTTTTTAATATCTTTTTAGAAAAGTATTTGTTTGAAGAATGACACTGCAATTAATTAAAGTTTAATGAGGAAATTGTCACATCTATATGATTAATATTCACCAATGCATTAAGTGCATTGAAAAGGAAGAAGATTATGTTCAAAAGTAAATATTTGTTGTGCAAAATAAATACTGTAGAATGCAATTTTATTGATGCAACTACATATTCATCAATAAATTAATTGTATTGAAAAGAAACAAGATTATGTTGAAAAATATTGTTGTTATAATAAATGAAGGTTACAAGTTTATTGATATAACTACATATTCATCAAAGCATTGAAAAGAAAGGAGATTATGTTGAAAAACTATTGATGGTATAAAATAAATGATTTTGTTATCATCAGGTTGCAAACATACTGACACATCTAGATAAACTCTTTGTTGTGTATACAGACTAACTTCTATTGAAGTATTACATATGTCTACTAGGGGTTGAAAAAAACTATCGTATCTTGTTACCTACTAATTCAAAATACTGTACACTCTGACAGAGGATGGAAAGTGTGACATTAAGATCTGAAGATGCATTGGTATGGCCACGGATGTATTTCAAAAGCTAACCAGAGTACTAAGAGACATGAAAATCTCATTGGAAATAAAGAAAAGTGCTAGACTGCTATATGATATCTGTTCTTCTGCATAGCAGTGAATGTTGGATGATCTCTTCAAGAATAAAGAAGAGGCTTGAGGCAGCAGAAATGTGGTTCTACATAAGGATGCTGAGGATACAATGGACTGAGCACTTTAGCAATGATGAGGTGTTGGAGAGGATGCAAAAGAGAAGAAAACTCACACTTAACATCAAGATGAGACAGATGAGGTTCCTGGGACAAAAAATGAGGAAATAGGGCCTGGAGAATTTAATACTCACAGAATAGATAGACAGAAAAGAGAGACAGAGAAAAGCAGCATGATACATATTTTATAGGCTTGAGCAAAAGGATGGCAGAGCTAGGTTTGAGAGAGATACTAAGAGAAAAAATATTTAGAGCAAGAGACAGAGCCAAGTGAAAGTCAGTGATCATCTACGTCCTGAAGGGACACGGCACACAAAGAAAAAGAACTACACTATCAAATGTTGAATAGAATATGAAAATTGAAAGAAAAGAAATAAAATATTCTAATTATTGTTTTTTAGCTTAAATAAAAACATATTCTAGCTAAAAAAATTGTCTCTATTTAATGTTCTCAAATGTATACAGTATTTTTTCAGAATGCTTTTACCAAAAATCATTAAGTCTGTAAATTATCACTTCATTATAAATATGAGGAAAATTAATTTATTTCTGGAAATCATGTTTGACCTCACTTTTTATGGCCATCATACTCACACACACAAAGTGTTATTAGATTCAACCAATAAGGTCTATTTAAGTTTTTATAGTATTTTTACAATTTTCAAGTAAGTTATTGCTCATCTAGATCATATTTGTGAATAAACAAGCTAAAGTTCATTTCTTTTTGTTCTGGTTTTGTTCAATAATCTTTGACCATCAAAGTTATTATAAAGACCTTAATGTTGTCAGTATCATAGAGAAAAATGTTGATAGCTTCATTCTGACATCTTATTTTGAAATATTCCATCTTAAATTTAAATATACATGTATTCTGCATCTCATAAGTAAAATGGTTTCACAGAGATCTACAGCATTAGAGAATGAACTTAAGTACTTCATATACATTTTAAATGTTTTATATACATTTTAAAATGTTATGCTCTATGATCAAAATATGTTTCTTAATAGTTTCTTTTGTATAAAAATAAGTATTCTGACCCTTTCTTTACAGTGGATACTGTATAGGATTTTGCTATTATCTGCTAACTAGCAGTATAACCCAGTGTTGCTCGGGTGTAATGAAAGTTTTAAAACTAATCCATGGTCCTGGAGCTCAGACTCTTTGGGCATTGGCATGAAAGACTAAAATGCAATAGTTGATTCCAGTTAAAGCAAAACCATAGACTGAAATAAAAATGAATGGATGTAAGTCAAATTTTGATTTTCTGATATGGATATCAAATAAGTTTTTTTCATCGTAAACTGAATTTTGAAGGCTAAATAAGTCCTTTGAGTAAATGGTATCATTAAGAATGAGATTAAGAACTCCAATTATACCTACTTAAAGCCAAACCCAAAGCAAAAACTAAAATAAAAGGGCTGAAAAACATACAAACATACAGGCAGATAAACCGACACACGCACAAACATCTTGCCTTTTATATATATATATATTATCGATTTTCTGCACTATTGTAAGAATTGCAACCTTGAAACTTCTGAATATCATTTCTTATGTCTTTGTCTATAACACTTTTTCTTTAACCCGATTTTTTCGATTATCAATTCTCAATATTTATCAGGGGTACCTCGACACAAAATCTGGCTAAGAACACTCGCAGACACTTATAGTACAACTGTGTAAATTTTCAAGAAAATTGGTTCAGCCATTTCAGAGTCTATAGGTAACAGACACACACACACACACACACACACACACACAAATTTCCATTTATAAATAAGTTTAGATAAAATGCCAGTATGTAGCTAACAAAAAGGATTAATTTTTATGATACTGACAAAAATTAATAATAATAGCCACCTGCTTTCTAAGAATACTCATCTGAGGGCTACCTAATTCCTGTTTCAGATGCTTGCTCAGGTATATTTTTTTCAGTACCAGAGCCAATCTGTGCTTTATACTGAAACTATACTGTAGAGACTGTAGAGACCCTTTCTGGGAAATAACACTGCCAAGATTTTTTTCCAGTTGTTCCGTCCCCATGAATTTTAGTGTGCTACTAAATTGGCATCTATGTCCCACCCTGAAATAGTTAAATGTAACTACCACTTATACTCTAACAGTTTCTTTTCTCACACTTCCCACCTGTGGAACTTCCTTCTGTTTACTCATTTCCCAGACAGCTACAATTTCCAAAATTTTAAATGCAACATCATCTCCCATCTTCCCATTCATCATTTATCCTTTCTTCAATACCCTCTGTACCTAGTCTTTTCTTTCAATGTAACCCCTTGCACACTAGTTGCACTCCCACATTGCTTGGTGAGAAAGAATTTTAAAAAAGGATAAGAAAAACGCACATAATTTTGTGCAATTAGTAGTTCAACAATTGCAGTACACACAAAACATTTATCACAATGACTAGTGGCATCATGTTAGCACAACCATTGACAGCTTCTAAACAGTTTTGTCCACCCAATTTCTCTCACAAGGCTTGGGTCAATATGTGATGTAGTTTTCAGGTATTTCTAAATGATTTTACATGCTGAGACTGTCTCCCAAGACTGATATTAAGAAGTCACACCCTTGACAAATTAACCATGGTGATATCTGAGGCTGAGTCTCGTCATTAGAATACAAATACTCTAACCATTCAGCTATACTGGCAACATTATGTTCATGATAATTACTGATAATAACAAAATTAATTGATCAAAAACTGAAATGTAAGTGTCAGTAATAAGCAAAAAATACTGCTAATGTTGATAATTTTCATTATTACTTTATATAGTGAAATATTTATGAAATGAAGTGTCACTATCAATCAAAAGCTTTATCTTTTTTGTTTGGCTGTGTTTATGTTTGACATATAATTTTGGCACAATTAAAATTCGAAATATAACCAATGACAAATGTGATGAAGTTGGTTGAAGTGATAAAATTTGTTGGATTAATGAATAAAAACATCTTTAGAAACTGCTTTGTTTAAGCCTGTATATAATACTGAGCAGATACAAATCTTTTAGATTCTGGGAAGGATTTGTGCTAATATGGTACTATTCAACCTGGCTTGATCAATGATTTGGTCTAAAGCACATCAAATCTAATGAAGGGATTTCCTACAAAGGGGAACACAGGTTCAAATCATGCTTGAAATCAGCGAGCGCATATTTTTCTTTAATATTTCTCAAATATTTAGGTCCAGAGACAAAAATAAATGATGGGTCTACTCAAGGTAACTACTAAAAATAATATTTTAAAATATATATATATATATATATATACATTCTTCATTTGTAAATGAATTATTATGCAACCTAGGTTTCTGCCATGTAGTGTCTTCAGGTGATTTGCAATAACTGATTTTACCTCTGTTTTTTTAATTTTTTTTACCATATTTTTTAAGAATACTCACATAACAGCAATTTTTTTGAACACTCACATAACAAGGAATTTTTGAACACGCAATTTTTAAAATTAGAAGAAATTATAACGTTTTGATCCATGGTTGTATGAACCTAATAAGTATTTTTTAGTATGGTTACACTTAGTCATAATTTCTGTTCTTTCATTTAATAATTCATTTTTGTTTGGGAATAACATAATTGCTAAATTTTCTTCCTGGTACAATTTTATACAATTTTTTAAGTTTTCTATTTTAAATGTAAACCTGTGATTGAACCACCTGGTCTTAAAGGTGTCTTTGGTTGATCACAAATATGTTTTGTTTAGACCATTTAAGTCATATCACATGTACTTGTGCTTTGTAAATGACTTCTTTTCTATTACAAAGTCCTTGAAGTGGGCATTTATTTTTGTCCCTGCAGTTGCATTCTTTATTAGTGATCTTGTTTTGTACAATGCTATCTAAATTTCTGGCATTTTGTTTCTTTATGAAATTTTCTAAATTACTAGTACAGTAATAACTTAGCTTGATAGTATTCCTATTGAAAATTTTGTTGTACAAAATTGGCTAGCCACGTGTGGAAATTGAAATTAAAATATGAAAAAGACCCAGATATAATGTAGAATACAGTGAAAACAAACTAGCCTTACAATGGTGGCAAAATATGTAGACTGTGCCAAGAAGAAAAGTTAATGATTATGTTATTCCCAAACAAAAATAAAAAGGTAAAATCAGTTATTGCAAATTGCCTGAAGACACCTCATGGTAGAAACCTAAATCAGGTAATAACTCGTTTACAAATGAAGAATATTCAAAAGTTCTACAATATAATTATATTGAACACTTTTTAATACAACTGTTAACTGGTCTATGACCAAAAACTAAGTAATTAAACAATATATATACAGTGATAATGTTTAGTACCAAAGTTGTTGTTTTTCAGTGGTTTTACTGATAAAATGTATTTTGGCAAGCAGGTTTTTATCATAAAATGCTTGATTTCAGAGTGTAGATAAAGCATTTATAGGTACAAAGAATGTGTCTCTTTAACAGAGTAGATTCATGCCAACTTCGAAATTTCATGAGGACACCATTACAACGTTCTCACTCATCAGGGCTGTTTTCTTTGAAGTCAGCATCATGAATCGGCTCTGTTAAAGAGACAAACTCTCTCTCTCTCTCTCTATATATATATATATGCAATCATCAGATGCATATTTGAAATTCTTAGTCATGCCACTGATGTAGGATAATGTATATTTACTAATATATAATTAATAGCCCTGTTTATACTACACTGAACACTATTTTATTAACGCCTGAATAATATTTTTATACACGTGTGTATTTCCGTGTATATTTATTAATTTTTATATATATATATATATATATATATAATCAGATGAAGAGAACCAACAAGTTTAGAATCCAGAGTTCTCAGCATTTACTTTTTAAAAAAGTGGTTGAGACAACATAGATTGTAGAGCATAATATAATTACATTTGTTTTTATTTAAAGTTAATTTAATTTATATTTCAAGATTTAAACCTTTTATCTCATCATCAGGCAATGTTCAATAGCCTTACTTAAAATGATTTACATTTGAATGTAGAAAACATTTGTTATGCAAAACAGAGGATTTAACTTGAAGAATGAGATGGAAAGCTCATTTCTTTCTTGATAAGGAAAATTTGCCCAAAGAACAGAAAGTATATGGTTTTAAAAGTAAAAAAAAAACAGCCTCATGTATTGAAAAGTTGTTTGGGTTTGAAAATGATTTACTTGATGTAGTCAATCATATCACTTTTCATAAAATAAGAAATTATTTCCAATGATATCTTGAAATAGGAGTGAAAGAAGTAAATAAATTGAATAAAGTGTTTATAAAATCAGATAAAACAGCAATTTTTTATAAATTAACAGCAAAGGAATATAATACTTTAATAAGAAAAAGTTTAACAAAAATATAAAAAAAAGATAAATAATAGAATAGAAAATTTAGTTGAAAATGTAAATACTTCTAGTAAAATAAAATAAAAAAAATCACTGATAAACTAAAAATAAGCGACAGAGTCACAAAACTCAGCACAAAAGAGTGTTACATCACCACCAAGAACCATAAACTAAACTTTAATACAAATCTTAACACTAGGATCATAAATCAAGATTGAAAGAATAAGTAAAAATATACTCAAAAGGGTAAATAAACAAATTAAGGAGTACCTTGGATTAAAGCTATAGATCAGTACCACCAAGGTAACAAATTGGTACTCTAATAGAAAAGAAAAAAAACAATTGTTTTCTAATCCAATTTGATAGTGAGGAATATTACCTATCTATATATTATTAAATATGTTATAGAGAATATCTACCAACAAAGGAAAAATATAATAGAAAAATTATTTGGTACCCCCCCCTTTCAATCAAATGGTTAGCAGTAAATTATGCCAAAAATTTCTCACTTTGATTGAGAAACATTTTCCAAGCAATAATCCATTAAACAAGATTTTCTATAACAATACACTAAAGTTAAGTTATAGTTTTACTGATAACCTTGAAAAAAATTATAAAAAAATCATAATAACAACATTTTAAATAAAAATTTAAACCTAAATAAAAACAAGAATAATTCCAAAACTGAAATCAATAATTTAGACAATGAAGTATGTAACTGTAGAAACCCTATAGAGTGTCCATTGGAAAATAAATGCTATACATAATCTATTGTTTATCAATGTACTATTTCTTTTACTGAAAACCCTGGTAATAAAAACAGTTATGTCGGAAGTCCTGAAAATTTGTTTAAATGAAGATTTTATCAGCATATTTCTTCCTTTAATAATGAGTACCATAATCAAACAACTGGATGTGCGTTGTGGTGCATTGGATATCAGCTCGGAATGCAGAAATCAGGGAGCTGAGTTCAAATTCCAGCTGAATTCATTGCCTTCACTTACGTGCAAATACCATTGGGAAAGGTATTAATCCATCTATTCCTTCCAGTTATGGGTTAAATAACAGGACAGATTGGGTTTTATAGCCTTGGTCAGCAACCAGTCTACTGCAGAAAACAATGGCAACCTACTGTGGGATAATCTTCTGCCCAGTCAGTCATGTATCTTTCGAGACGTGATTGCCCAAGCGTGTATCATGTATGGCACTTAACTGACTGAATCAAACAACCTGTCTAAATACTTTTGGTACTCAAAGGAAACCAATAAAACTTCCACAATAAGATGGAAAACTTAAAAGAAAATGAGAATATGTAAGTCTTTAAATGACCCATACCCCTTGTGTCTATATGGAAAAACTATACATTATTCAATTTCTTAACAATAAGGATCTATTAAATAAACATAATGAAATTATTGTCTTATATAAACATTGCAAAATGTTCACCTTAGAATATAGTAAATGATTCTTTATATGAGCATATTGATTACTTACATATATCTTTTACTTTATTTTGTATTATGATATAAACAATATTAATTTAATAAATTTTAGGATTGATATAAGTTAAGAATATATGATGATTGATAACGAATGTACTCTGAACCAAAAAAAATATAAAAATTATTTTAAGCATGCTGAAATTACCTTTTAAACAGGTCTAAAATAGTTTTTTTTTTTTACAAGAGTAGGGATATATATAACTCATCATAACTAAAATGTATACTTCTTCCTGAAAGTAAGTAGTATAGCCGTAAATATGACAGTTTTCCTTAGACATGTATGAATAACTCACATCTCCTGACATCTAACCTATATTTTAAATTTTCAAAGTCAACCTTCATTCTGATTAATTAAATTAAACACACCCATATGATCTAAATTTTCTGTCTTCCCCCTCCATATTAACGCTTTAATAAGCAAACAAATTGTTTTCTACATTCAAATGTAAATCTTTTTCACCAAAGTTATTGAACATTGTCTGATGACAAGATAAGAGCTTGAAATCTTGAAGCGTACAATTTTTTTTATTACATAATGTAAATTAAATTAATTTTAAATAAGAAACAAATTTAATTATATATATCTCAGACTTATCCACCTTCCAAAGCCTAACTGAATGACAAAATTTCAGGTACAGAAATCTCACATCTCTTGAAACAAATTAGATTCTTCTTTTATGTGCCATATCACTTTAAGATGTAGACAATCATGGCTCTCTACATCTTCATATTAACTGTAGTTCTAAGCAATGTTTGTCTTTTTACTATTTCTCCTATTCCCTGTTATGCCATCCATTTACACAAACTCATTATGGACACTACTTGCTGTTTCCTTCAGTACTCTTACTTGATGTATATCCTGTGAGTGCCAAATTCTCCAAACCCTCTTTCTTCATTATTTGTCGAAGACATTTTAAATGTAACTTTCTGATTTTAAAACAAGTGTCATTTTGCTTTCAATGTTCCTTAAATCTTCCTTGTTACTCACATATTTCATCTATGTTATTCTCAGTATCCTTCTTTAGAGCTAAATATTTATTGCCTGAAGTTTCCTATTTGACAGTAGAACTGGCTTCTCAGTCAATGAATGCCACAAATGTTTCCTTATAAGGAAACGGCTTACCATGTGAGAGATGAGAACAGATACTACACTTTGATCCCAGCCTGATTGCCAAGGAATGAAGAAGAGTGTGAGTAGAACTGGTTGAATTTGTTGAATTTGCCCTCATCTTTATTGCCATATTCATGACATTTCAACTGTTGTATTCTTCAGCTTTCTTTGGGTGATTGAAATAAAGGATTTGTTTTGAAATTTCAATCACTGGGGTATATTGTTCTAGTTTCATGAGCCATGCCACTTTCAGATATCTTAGAGAGTTGAGTTAAAAGGTGACAACTAAGTTATTTGTTCACTACTGCTGGGGCCAAGTATTGAACTCACAGCTCTTTGGGTCAAGTCACTTGATCTAACCAATGCTTTTATCCACAGTGTCAGGATATAATGAGAAAATGGAAACAGGGGGAATATTCTTTCTAGCCTAGTACCCCTATTAATATTGGAGAGAAATGAATGACAGACTGATCATATATATATGTTTTGTCTAAAACATGAAACTTCTACAGATATGGCTGAGGTGAATTTTAACATGAAAAATACTTCAAAAGCCTATTGCAAGGCTCAATAGCCACTCTGTATCATATTTTCATTATTTGTTGTAGCACATCTGAAATAGTCAAATTTCTGCATTTGCTTGATTTTGATATCTTTAATTTGTAGTTCACATCTTGGGCTGTTTTTTTATCACTTCACCCCAAAAAAGGCAACAGGGCCACTAGTATGCAGGGAGTTACAGGGTATGAAAGTGAATGAGAAGATTGAAAATGTTGAGGTAAGTTGCTAATAACCATATATTCTGTCTTTTTACAACACATGGTTAGTCCTTTTTTCTTCTTTGCCTCTACTAAGCTTATCCAGGAGTTCTCAATATTTTTTTATGTTTGTACCATCATTATGGTGTCATCTGTATATCTTATGTTTTGAAGACAGTGCTCACCAGTAATAAATGCTGGTTGGAGCTCTAGTTATCCTAAAATTGTCTCACTGTAAAGGTTAACAAAATCTGGTGAAATGATATGTCTTTGTCTTATGCTCCTTTCTAATTTTATGTAACTGATTAATTCATTTTCTATCCCTATCAGTTGACTTGTTCTTAGTTAATATTCTGGATTATTCTACAATTTCCCCAAATAAATCAAGTTTTCCTTGCAGCTCAAAAAGATCTTTGTGCCTTGTTTCATCAAATTCTTTTTTGTAGTTGATAAATCATAGGCATTCATCCTTTTGCATTTGTATTGCTCACTTTATGATCAAAATATTCCAGTATATTTTAATTTCTATACTTGTTTGATTTTTACTTTTTCCAAATCTAAATAGGACTTCTAATTGTCTTAGGATTGTCTCACTGTAAAGGTTAAACTAAGCCAGTGAAAAGTCACATCTTAAGCCCCTTTCTACTTTTAATTCAGTTTAATCCATTTTCTATCTATATACAACTGGCTTGTTCCTAGTAAGTATTTTGGATTATTCTATAATGTTTCTCAAATAAATAAAGTTTTCCTAACAGTTCAAAAAGATTTTTGTGTCTAGAGTTGATGAAACAGTAAACATACTTCTGCGTTTGTATTCAGTTAGTCAATTAATTGCCATACTTGGGCAATCATGTCTCTTTTTAGAGACATGACTGACTAGGTAGAAGATTTTGCTGAAGTAGGTTGCCATTACTTTCTGCAGTACACTAACGAAAGCTACAAAATCCAGCTGGAGGAAAAGAGATGGATTAATATCTTTACCAAGGGTATTTTTACATAAGTGAATAAAATAAATACAACAGGAATTTCAACTCTGCTCTCTGATTTCTCATTCTGAACTGATGTCTATTACATTATACTCACTATGATGTTATTCTGATCTTAAAAATTGCATTTCTTGTTCCAGTGTCTTTAACAAAATTGTTCTTCCCTTATTTCCAATCTAATTCTACTCCATACTTTATTTTTCAGAATTCGGATTTTAAGCTTAGTTATGTGGCTCATTAAGCTGATTGCCTGATGGAGTTCACATTGATTTGCACATGAATACTTGGCATTGCTAAGAAAACGGATCTACTAAGGTCTTCCAGATTTTGGCTGATGTCATATTTATTATTTCTGTAATCCTGCTGATCCCTAAATTGTCTAAGGCTGATAGAGTATCAATAACAATCTAATCTGGCTCTTCTGTTTTATTTCTGTTCAGTTTGGTCAATGCTGATCTTAATTTAATATTTCAGGTCCTTTCATATTTTTGTGCATTGCATGTTTCTCTACAGATTAAATCTGTTAATCTTTTCATGAACAAATAACACTACATGACAATTACACCTGCACTTTTCTTGCTTTCAGTGATGTAAATTGATCTATGACAGGCTTCAAATTGTTTTTTTTTCAGTTTTCAGTTTTCTACATAGAGTCTAAATAGAAAAGAATTTATGTAACTGGTTTTACCATGTTTTTCCGTTTTTTTAATCGTATCACCCCAAGCAAGGCAGTAATGCAGAGGGCTACATAAGAGTAAAAAGATTAAGTAGAAGAGAGTGAAGAGGAAGACAAACCAGTTAGAAAAGAGCAAGAGAAGGATGGGAATACAGTTGTGATGACAGTTGCAAAGGTGGAGAGAAAAGAAAGGATATACAGGGTGGTGAAAGAGATAGATTCAAGTGGTTAATAGATGAGTATTGACATTGCATTTAAATTCCTGGAGGTGGTAGCCATCAGGAAAGCAAGAATATGGAAGTGAGTTCCACAGGCAGGAAGTGCGAGAGAAGAAGCTGCAGGAATAGAATTGTCGTCTGCATTTGGTTAATCTAACTGTGAATGGGTGGGACCCAGATGCCAATCTGCCCATCTTAGTGTTTCTCATCCATGATAAATAATCATACATCTAAAGAAAATGTATTTTTACAATCCAAAGATGGTTTGTCTGAGTTTAATAGAAATTGCTCAGAGGTGACTCCTTCAATCAGTGCTCAGGGTATCTGGAATAGCTTCTGTATGCTACTGAAGTTAGAAAAATTAAACAGATGCATAATAAATCCATAATATTTAATCTCAGTTATTTTTTATTAATGATACTGAAAGGCAAGATAAAACAACTGCTATAGAACAATTGTTAGCATGCTCATCTAAAATGTATATTACTAGTGAATTTATTGCTTACTGGGAATCTGGTCTCATCAATGTCCACAAACTACTCACACGGAGTGATTGCAAAAGTTGCTTCACCTCAATAAATAATACTAGATTATGAATGATAAAAAAAAACAAATTGCTCATCAACATGTCAATCATAGAGGTAATATTTTTGATAACACTAAATTCATTGCTTGAAAATATTGTGCTCAAAATTCACAACTCAGCTGATCAAAGTAAGCAAACAAAGATGATTATCAAGAGACTTTAGGCCCGAGTCTTTTGCTAAATCATTCAAACCAACTTGTTATTTGCTTATTTACTAAATGTACATATTTTAGTTTTGACATCAGACTTGTTAGGTCAATGGCAATAGACAGTTTAAGATTAACCAATTATTTGCTAATAGCATAAATCTCAAATAAATTCTGTGCATTGCACGTGAATAATAGTTAATAATTTACACAGTATGGCTAACAGGCAATGGAACACAGTCACTTCAAGATTTGTTTTACTTTCAGAAATATTATTTTATCAGTATTGATAATTTTTGGATATTTTTGTGAAGCCAGGAACATTTTATTCATGTCATATTTGAAGTTGCATTTTTTATGAATTTCATTTATGGGCAAATCATGCTGAAAACACTGGTTCTTGTTCAATCCCATTCAAGTTAATTGGTGTTGAGCTTGGTCAATATTGAGATGAGGGATTTTTTTCTTTTTTAATTGTATCACCTCGAGCAAGGCGGTAAAGCCACTGATGTGCAGGGGGCTACATAAGAGTAAAAAGATTAGACAGGAGGAGAGTAAAGAGAAAGATGAACCAGTTAGAAAGGACCAAAAGAAGGATGGGAATACAGTTGTGATGACAGTTGCAAAAGTGGGGAGGAAGGAAAGGATATACAGGGTAGTGTAGAAAGAACTAGAGTCAAGTGGTTAAGAGATGAGTATTGACATTGCATTTAAATTCCTGGAAGTTGTAGCCGTCAGGGAAGCAAGAATATGGAAGCGAGTTCCACAGGTGGGAAATGTGAGAAAAGAAACTGCAGGACTAGAATTGTTGTCTGCATTTGGTTGATCTAACTGTGAATGGGTGAGACCCAGTTGCTAGTCTGGTTGCACGAGTAAACATCTGTTGCAGAGGCACCAGTAACTTAAGTTCGTTGGAGCAGAAGTCATTGCTTAAGAATATTAGGTACTCTTACAATCCAAAATATGTTTGGAATTTAAATAACCTACAAAAAAGTTGATAAGCTGTAACCCCACCTCTACAAAAAAAACAATCAGACAACAATTTATGACGTTGAGATTTGTGAACATTTCAACAGCTTTCTTCACAACGATTTGTATTGAATTCATAAAATGTCCAAATTTCGTTCTTTTATGAAAGAATTTAAGATGAGTATAACCTATGACAACAACAATAATGATAAAGATAATTGTTTCCTGAGGGATTTTTTCTACATATTGATAATTGCATTGAGAATTGGAGTATAATGAGATAGACTTGAAAAGATATAGATGAAAAAAAGTCCTCAGCTGTAGTGATAAACATGATATTTAACCATTTTGATATATCCCAATAAATAGAAAATAAGAAATCAAAAATATATTTTATAAGTTTAAAAATCAGTTTATTTTCAATACAAGATAATTTCTTATAGACAAAATGTATGTAAAGATAAAAAAGAAATAAATAGATCAATTAACAGAATTTCTGTATTTGAAAAATGTTCAGGTTCTAGTGTTTGTCAATAATTCAGTATGGTAGTGAATACAGGAAAAGTTTTCTCAAAGACAAAAATTGAGGCAATAGAGATGTGTTCTACAGAAAGATACTGAATGAATTTTAAAGAAATATGAAAATAAATGGGACAATTATGCATAAAATGAGAAAGTGGCAGTTGCAATTTCTGGGATACAATGAGGAAATAAGTCCTGAAAAATTTGACATACTGAAGGCAAGAGGGTTAGAGGGAAAAGCATGTAGCCAACCCAATGAGTTTGTGTAAATGAATAGCAGAACAGGGAATGAGAGAGATAGTAAGTTGACAAGGGTCACAAAGGATAGGAAGTTATGGAAAGCTGCATCCTGAAGAGATATGTCATATAGAAAAAGAAAGAGTGATTGTTAATCAGGTAGTACAGAAAGACGTGTTGTATAAGCAGAAAAGTGTAGAACTCGTATTCTTTGGCCTGCACATGTAGTTAGTTTTTCTCAAAAATGATTTGTGAATCTGTCTTTGGGCTTAGCACCTGAAACTTCCAAAATATACCTTATTTATTTGTGCTTCTATAAAAGTTTTTGGAAAAAAAGAGCCAAAAATGAAAACAATATTGATAACAAAATTGTTAGTATCAAAGAATCTTATGTTTGATAATTAAAATAAGAATCATAAAGGAAAAAGGGACTATAAAGAGTTGCTAATGATAGAAATGAATTTACAAGTCATTATAGCCTAGATATTAAAAAGATTCTTTATAAAAATGAAACATTTTCCTTTTCTGGAATCTTAATATTGGTTGGCATGGCAACTAATTATCTTCTTTTTTCTAAGGAATTTGAAATGCTATGCTATTTTTTTTTTCCATTTTTTTTTTTTTTCCAAATTACTTTACACTTTGAATCTGGCAATGTTGTGATCTCATGTTTCAGGAGCCTACATTGGCTTCAGGATTAGCAGACATTGCCATAGTCAACTCCCCGAACCTTCTATCTTCCTGACACTATGAAGAATTATGCATAATTAATGCTGTTCTAACGAGAGATTAATTTAGCATCAAAATTGAGTATCGGCAGAATTCAGATTAAGCCAGAAATCTCTTTCATAAGCAAAACAATGTCAGGATCAATGCGCTTTTACTTTTGCCTTCAAAATATTCTGCCTTTTGTTTGGGCCAACAAATTCTTTTTTGAAGATTCATCTTGGCTTTTCGTTCTTTGCATAAAAGGCAAGATGGGAGAATTTAAAATGCTTTTAAAATCTTCTGTATTTTTTTAAAAAATATTAAAAAAGGGGTCAAAATAAAATACATTTTTAAACATTTTTTTTATTCATCCTTTGAAGGTTAAAAAAAAGTAAATTCCAAAAATATTATAAAAGACAAAGATTTGAAAAAAAATTCAAATCATTATTAATCTTAATATCAACAAAATAGGCAATAACTAACACTTAAAAATTCTTTATACTTATAAATTATTGTTATAATGACTGCTTACTAAATAATAAAGGAAAAGGATGAGTCAGTCATTTTGTTGATTAAACCTGAATATATTGTCATTTCCACGGACCCAAACTAATTATGTCTATTTTTTTTAAATGTTTGTACCATTTATTAAATATAAGGTTGGTTAACATGGTAAATTGTTTTAATTATCAAGCAAAAGAAAAAAAATGTT
This sequence comes from Ascarosepion bandense, assembly GCA_037127315.1. Taxonomy (NCBI): domain Eukaryota; kingdom Metazoa; phylum Mollusca; class Cephalopoda; order Sepiida; family Sepiidae; genus Ascarosepion; species Ascarosepion bandense. The sequence goes on from JBBBDQ010001964.1 coordinate 1,393,492, forward strand.
TCATAACAAGTTTAAAATATAGATAACTTATACAGGAAAAATGTTTATTCAAATTAATCACCTTATGTGGGTAACAGTGGATATCAGTGTGAAAAAAAAGAAGCTGCAAAACAAGTTTAAATTCTAATCTTGTCTTTTGCATTCCCTTTTACACTAATGCCCATGCAAAAGACATGAATATGACTTTCCTCCAACTATGGATTAAATAACACAGCAGATGAAGCTCTCTAGCCTTGGTTAGCCGCCACTCTGACTTTTAAAACTGACTTTTAAGCTGCACAATATTTCCCAAGAAGTCATGAATCTATGACTGACTATGACCCAAAAAGACATAGCATTTGAAAAGAAAAAAAAAATCTCATCTTTATTCCTTTTAAAAATCTTTCTGCTGATTAATTTTCCAACCTTGCTCAGATTAATGTCATGTTAAAGGATTTAAAAGAAACAATTTTGCTCAACATTCTAATATTGTTTTGATTACAACCATTATTCTTTTTTGGTATAATGTGGTTTGGTTTTGAAAAACAATCTACATATTACATGGGCCAAGTTTTTAAATCTGGGCAAGTATATTACATTCACTTTCACACAAATACCCTTGGGAAAAGTATGAATCTTTCTCTTCTTCTACTATAAGAAGAGAAGGTTAAATAGCAAGGCAGACTGGTGTTTGTAGTCATGGTTGGCAACCATTCTAGAACAACAACCCTGAATTCAAAACTGTATCTGGAGAAGCACTGAGAAATATTAGGAAGTTTGCAACTAACTGTGGCATGGGGTTGTGGACACTATGATCTCAAGTGAGGTTAAAGAGTAAGAAGCAGATAACCGTAGTCTCTGGTTTCTTGCAAAGTTTTGTATATTAATAGTAGTATTTTGTAAGATGCCAGGTAGTCATTTTTTATTGAGTATAGTGGACAAAATTAAATCAAATTAATGAATAAGATAATTAATAAAAGCAGAAAAAGCTGGAAAAGAAAACCCCACTTAGTTTTGAAAAATGTTAGGTGTCATTGTTGAAGCCTATAAAAAAAAGGAGAATATTTCCTGCATTACGCTTTCTCTCTAAAATCTACCAAAAACCTTAAGCTACAAAGTCAGTCAAGCTTTCTCTCTGGTTTTTCCAGCTCAACACAAAGCTGACGAGTGTGGCCGTAGTAATGAAACTTGGTGCTAATGTACACTAACTTCTGGACCAAGAAAAATAAAATGAACATTTCATAAGCATATTTAACCTTCCAACGATAAAGTCAATAGAAGCTTTCTTTTGGTTTTCCCAACTCTGCATAAGTCTGATTTGAGTTTGCCCATCAATACGATAGTTCTGAAACAAGAAGAAAACATGCATACTGAAGAAATGTGTTCCACTACAGTCACCATAAAATAATAAATGTCCATAGTAGAAACTCAAGTTCTTGTACGCTTCTATCTTAAATGTTTACATATGAACACATACCCACCCACTTAAAATACATACAAACACGCAACCTGTTAACTGTCACAGTATTCTGAATCCTGAAGATTGATTTACTAAGTGTAGCTTAAATGTAGCACAGAGCCAAAAATATGGAGCACTCAATGAGGATTCAACTCCCTACTCAATAACAATTGATCTATCAAGGAAAGTTTGCTAACCATGTCTAGGTTCCCCTGAATCCAGAATAACTGCAAATTACATTATCCTCAAAAGAGTCCACTGTATGAGGATGTGTGAATTGTTCCTCTGTATGTATTGAACTATTCTGATCATCTTAGAGAAATAGAATTACTTTTTACTATTTTCAACTTGACAAATAAAATTTATTTAAGTCTTATATTTTTTTCCATATGTTGTGGTGCAGAGGATATTGGCTTGGAATGAGAAATCAGAAATCTATAGCCTTGGTTGTTACTCAGTATACTACAGGAAGAAATTATAACCTACAGCAGGAAAATCCTCTGCCTTGTCAGTCAGTGATCAAAAGAGACATGATCACCCAAGCATACATCATGTATAGCACTTAACTGACTGATACTATTATTTAAATACTGATAAATGGATTGTGACTTTGAAAGTCGAAACTATTATGAACTAGTATGAACTAAGGTTATCCAGCAACAAAAACTCTGTATTATTAACAATCAATTCTTTTTACAGAATAATTGATGATCATCAACAGTGCAGAGATTATCTCTAAAAATACCTTTTATTTAAATACTCACTTGTTTCTTTTCAGACATGGAAATTTTATTTAGAAAGCAAATAAAACAAAAAACTGAGAGAAAACAAAACCATATAATATTATTACGGCATAAGAAAATAAATATAAAATTCAAGTTTAGTTTATGTCAAAGCAATGTCTAATTTTTAAGAAGGTTCTAAGGAATTAAACAGAATAAGAGAAGACATTTCCTTTGAACTGACCAAGATGCTAAGCAATAGGAACCCATATTTGACAATATGAAAAACAAAACATTAAGTAAACTTGTCAGGCAGTGTTTACCTGATTGACTTGTTTGTAAAATCACTAAGGATGAAAAATAAAATGAACAGATAAATAAAATAAAATGTCAGAACGTTTGATCTCTAAGTATCTATTTTCTGGTTTTTCTGCACTTTGTATTTCTGACATCTGTGGTTTATTGATGATGCTCTTAACATCACCAAGTGCTTTCATTTGACAACTGCACTGAACAATCATCTTTTGTGACAGGATCAGCTTTATTTCAGTTAAACTTCTTTCCTTTTTGGTTGCCAAATAGGAAAACGATGGATCCTAGAATGGATGCAAATCCATGGGGAAAAATTCTTTTCAAAAACATGTTCTGTGGAGATTGATAGCTTAATATAAATGATGGCATCTTCTCTGAATTCTTCTTTTTCTTTTATGTGCCATGTCCTTTCAGGACGTAGGCGATCATGGCTTTCCATGTCTCCCTGTTCCTGGTGGCTCTTAGCACGCTTTCTCCTGTTGCACCATGTAACCCTTGTTCTGTCATCCACCTGATCAGGTCCTTCAAATATGTTATCCGCTGCTTTCCTCTGTCTCTTTTTCCCTCTATCAGGCCAGTTAGTTTCAGGTTCTTCAATCCCTCCTTCCTCATTGCAGGAACTTTAGTTGTCTCTTCCTGATGCTTAGTATTAATATTTTTTGTCTCCATCCTTTCCAAAATCTTGTCATGCTCGAGCCATAATATCCGCAGCATCCTTCTGTAGAACCACATTTCAGCTGCTTCAAGTTTTTCCTTCATCTTCAAAGATATTGTCCAACATTCACTGCCATATTGAAGAACCGACATCACATAGCAATCCAATACTTTCCTCTTTGTTTCTAGTGAAATTTTCCTGTTTCTTCCGTCGACTAATATTCCCATCAGTACCATTTAAATTAAGTTATTGCCATTGACATTTTAGCACTTCTGTTGCCATATCTGGTTTGGTGCTACAGCTGTATATCTTGAGATTCTTAAGAAAATTCAAAGCAGCATCTGACCTGGCATCTTGATTTCAGTCACTTTCACACTGACATGATTTGACTTCCCTCTGTCTTTTCTACAAATATTATGCGGCAACCGTTCTGATGAGTTTTTTCCTTAGTGCCTCAACTACACAAATTTAAGAATGCTACTAGAGTGCAACTAGGTCTCACTATTTTGCTTTTGAACTAGCTAGATGCATCTCCCACTTTTATTGAAACAGTTTCTTTTCTCAATTGTGGAACTCTTGATTTCTTGCTCTTTTCCCACCTACAATCTTCAAAAAGGTAAATACAATGCAAATCAACTTCTGTATTTCTGAACCCAGTTCCTTCATTATCCTTTCCTCACTAAATTTTTCTCATTCTCTTTTCACTTCCTGTAATGTTCTACATCCTAGTGGCATTATTGTCTTGCTTGGGGTGAAATGATTTTTAAAAAATCTTCTTTTAATTTAGACTAAATTACAAGAGATTCATGTTACTATCAAATGAGTGTATGCAGGAGGCCATTAACACTGTTCTTTGCAGGTTTCTAATAATTAATTTTACCTACTTGGAAAATGTTTATAGGGAGCAGTTGCAGTTAAACACCAATGTAAGAGAAGGCTGAACTTTTATCATTTCTATGATACCAGCTTTGAGAAAGGTAAGTGTGAGTGCCATGCATGACTGTATATAAGTTAATTAGTTATTTAAAGGGAATCTAGTCCTTGCCAAACAGACAACAAATGCAATTTTGTATAAAAGTTATTAAAATTCCTACTGGTTTATCAAATTCTTTTTTCTTTTTTTTTTTTTTGTATTTTTTTCTTTTTCATAAAATAAATTCAGTCATTCTGTGTGGTTTGAATCTTGAACGATTTCCTCATAGATGAACAGGAGATTTGAGGAAACAGAAATATTGTTCTACAGAAACATGCTGAGAATATCATAGTCAGTCAGTTTACACGCCATACGTGATACACGCTTTGGGTGATCATATCTCGAAAGAGACATGACTGACTGGGCAGAAGGTTATCCCAGTCAGTCATAGAGAAAATAAGTAAAAAGGAAGTTTTAAAGAAATTGAGAACAAAATGAATGCTTATACTAATAATCAGGAAAAGACTGTTGGAATTTTGGAAGCTCATAATGAAGAAAGAGGGCTTTGACATTCACAGGACATATGGAAGATAAGAGGGTCAGGAAAAGCAGTGAGTAACCTACATAAGAGACAGTGGGTATAGTGAAATGACACTGCTTACTAAGAGGTAGACAGGACAGAAAATAGTGGAAAGATCAATGATCACCCACTTTCTGCAAGGACAGTGCACACCCTTGTGTAAATTAATTGAAACAACTGCTTTAGTTTCCTTTCTTTCACCATAAGTTTAGTTTTAGACCCACTAGAGTGACAGGCTGCAACTAATTTCTAATTTTTCTTCAGATTAAGTCATTGGCAGTGGTGTGCAGTAATATGAATCTATTTTTTGGGGTGTATGATGAAATTTGTTTGGCTTTATAAATATTGTGTCATCCGTGATTGCATCAGATTTTTATTATGCCCAGACATTATTGTCTTGATTGTTTATTAGTCATCCTACAGCAGCCATTGTCTGTGATGGATGTTACTCCAAGGAAGTTTACAAAAATTAAAATGCTGCACAAGCAGACTGGCAAGCCTTACAGAGAGGTTGCAGATGTTGTTGGTGTCAGCATTTCAACTGCCAGTCATGTCATCAAGGTAAAAAAAAAAGTAAATGGATCTATCAGTGCAAAACAAAGGAAAATGCAGTTAGAAGAGAAAAACAAACTAAGAGACAACATATACATGATCATGGAAAGTGCGAAAGATCCTATGAAAAACATTTTTTTGTTTGTTTCAATTAATTTGCACAATAATGTACACAGACGAAAAGGAATGGGTTAAAAAATTGAAATTACATGTAAATGAGTATCTGGAAGGATAGTAAAAGTTCCGAGAAGAATCAAATGGTATTGGAACAGTAGATAAGAAAGATATTCTTGAATTAGTTTGTGCTTGACTTTGGTTGGTTTGGAAAAGGTGTCATTCTAGTAAGACATTAGAACCAGGGATTCTAGAAAATTATAAGTATTTTATGTCTATAAAGTGGAAAATGAATTCAAGTAAAAAACTGAGCAAACGTTTGATACTTTGCACAGTCTATTATCTGCTGATATAGGTTAGTATCTAATTTTAAATATGCACTTGTAATTCAGTAATGATTAATGAGCTGTAGGTTCTTCAAAGTGATATCAACCTTTGCTGGTTGTTGTAATTGATATGGACCTAAATTAGGACCATCAATAATAAGGCACACGCCAATGTAGGTTTAGACATATATTAGGCAAAACAATACAATGATACAAGATATACACATAGAAAAGCCAAAAGAGAATACTGTAAGTCAATCAGTGAAGACTACTAGAGTATCCACAGAGTCTCAGCAACACACCGAGCATTAATAACCCTCGGCTACATATAGTCCTATGACGATTCCATTATCTTATGTGGGTAATACCCCACAACAGTAATAATGTAGATAATCCCAAAATCCAGCCTTTTTCAATAAGCATCTCTTATCTAAATTTAGTTATAATTATCATTGCAGTCCTCTTTTAAATAGCCTTCCAACAGTCTCTATCCTTAGATTATGGTCAATACTTCAGTTTCTTTGAAATAACAAGTTTTCTCTTCTTTTTTAAAAAAGTGATTTTTTAATAATACATAGTATTGTAATAATACAATATAAGCAATATACCCAATTTCATTTCACTGTAAGTTTTCACATATTTAATGGAGGTCAAAGACATTTTACCATTTGAAAAGTTTTTTAAAAAAATTGCCTAAAACTGAAAATGTAATATTTTCTTTAGTAAATCACTTTTTTGTTAAGCTATGCCTTATAAGGTCAGGAATTCACAAATGTGGTATGTTACAGTCCAATGAGAAAGTCAGTGATTTGTACTATTGAATAATGCCAACTTACAAATATAGATCTGTTGAATTATAATTGCACAAAATTTCCCATATTTATTATATCTAAATTTATTAATATTTTGCATATTGTAAAAATAAAAAAAATTCAAATTTAAAAAATTCAGCCTTGTCCAATAAATTTCTCTTACATAATTTTATTTATGATTATCATTGCATCTTCTTTTCTTAATAACCCCTCAACAGACTATCCTTAGGTTATGATAAAAATCTTTCAGTTTCATTAACAGTGAAATATGTTACCAGATGAGACCTTAAAATCCTATAACAACTTATAGTTGGATAAATATCAAAATCATCAAATAAGTGACAAAAGTTAAAAGTAAATAAAGAGGATTTATTTTGTAAAGAAATATCTTCTTTCTTGCCTTCATACTTAACTGATTCCATTCCACTATTTTGGTGCATAAATATTATTTTCCCTTCAATTTATTCATCTTTTCGTAAAAATAACTGATAGGAGAAATTCAAACAAAAATAATTCATTCTCAGTTTCTAGGAGTTCAGTCAGTTAATATTAGATAATTTCATTTTCTAGATGCTTTCCATAGTAGATAACATCAAGATCTGCCTCCTTGATTTTATGCAGTCTCAATAACCATTGTGATAAATAAGTTAAGAACATAATTGGCAGAGGGATTTATTCTTATTGTGAATGGGTCAACATTGAAGTAGGGGATAGTGTTTGATTTTTGTGTGTATGTTGTCTTTCTTAAAATGCTAAAGTTTCTTTTCCTAGTTCAAAAAGGAGTTCTTTATTTTAAAGGAATTGGGTGGGAACATTTTTTATACAAGCAACAGAATCAAAGATACCAAAAAGCCAGTTGAGTAGAGGGTGGAGCTGTTAAAATAGGAAAGGGATTGGAACCTTTCATAATGACCAAAAAATGGGGAGATGGTTGACAAACAAAAGAAGAAAGACAAAATAAAAAAACTTGATGCCTAAGCCCCAGGAGAGACTCCATGTTTCTCTTGAGACAAAGGCAAGAACAAAATAAGTCAATATCATGCTTTCTCTTTGAATTCAAGTAGTCATGAAAGTACTACTTGTTTCTACTATAGAACGGTACATACACAAATATTCATCATGTTTTGACATTTTCTGCATTAAAAGGGAAGCATTTTGATGTTCCTGATTTTAGCAAGTTTGTCAAAGATAAACAAAGACATTGACATCTGAAATTGTTGTAAGCTTTCAAATGGTTTTTCAGTGAAGACAAAACTGGACTCACTAAAGACAGATATGAGTCTTTTTGTTGGAACAGTGACAAAACAGACGGCATCAGAATGAATAACTAAGGAAACCAGGTGATTTTAGTATAATCAATGAAATCTCAGTGACATTCATTTTATTTTCTCTTACATTCCTCAAGGCTAAATGCGTCTCAAATATAGTCAAAACAGTTTATCTTTTTTTTTTACAACCTTTTCACAACCCATTTCCTTTTTCCTTGAAAAGCATCTTTAGAGTGAATTTTACCTTCCATATCCATTTTTTTGCTTTTGAAATTATTTAAAAGAAAATGAAGTTATAGTTTGCCAAATATTGGCCCTTTGAAAGTTTTTTGTCCAATTTCAAGTAACTTTACTGTTTACCATAATGCTTGGACAAGCTGAAATCTGTGAAATCTAATTTGAAACATTTCTAAATGAATTTATTTAAAGTCAGTCACGTACAAGACAAATTCATCAATCATTAAAGAGTCATCTATTGTTCAAATTTTAAACATCCCAGAAAGGTTGGAGGTTGGCTTGATATTTGGGATATGAAGCAAGTGTTTGTTTAGACTAAGATCCTCATCTTTATTCAATGCACATAAAATTGCCTATTAGCTTTTATCATCATCAACAAATTCAATTGATCACTTACTTCATGTCTGTTAAAATTGAAATGTGAATATCTTTTTCACTCTTATAGGTCATGGAATATCAAGTTTAATTTTCTTCTGAACTGATAATAAATTCTTATTTTGATGAAAATACAGTGGTAAAATTAAGTTAGCAGAATAAATTTTGATTGAAAGCAAGATTGTTCTTTCAGTCACAAAATAAGAAAATATTTCTATATGTGTTCTAAACATATAGAATTTCAAAGAATATACTAATTATTTACTAGTATTGAAGAAATTTACATATTTCTTTAACCCATATACTTCTGTATTTCATTTTTTGCTATATCTTCCTGAATCTATCTTACAACTTTTACAAGTCTGCCATTCACCCATGCACTAAATATTTCTGCCACATCTGGCCTGGTGCTTCTGCTGTCTATTTAGAGACTTTTGATAAAATCTGCAGTGTTGTTGGTCCTGACCTTGAATCAGTCACTTTTCCGTCACCATAACATATCTTCCGTTTGCGTTTTCTATAAATATTTTCATGGGAATTGTTTTAATGAACTTTACTATTTGATATCTTGACTTTACAAGTTTAATGTGCATTGTAGTACAGTGGATATTGGCTCAGAATGAGAAATTGGGGAGCCGAGTTCAAATTCCAGTTGAATCCATTGCATTCACTTATGCACAAATACCCTTGGGAAAGGTATTAATCCGTCTCTTGCCCCCAGTTATGGGTTAAATAGCAGGACAGATTGGGTTCTATAGCCTTGGCTGGCAACCAATCTACCGCAGAAATCAATGGCAACCTACTGCGGGATAATCTTCTACCCAGTCAGTCATGTCTCTTTCAAGACATGATCGCTCAAGCGTGTTTCACGTATGGCACTTAACTGACTGACTGATTAGATTGGAAACTAAGTCTCATCATTTTACAGTTAACATGGATAGATGTTACCATAAATTCTATGCTAGCAGTTTCTTTTCTTGCATTTCTCACTTGTGGAACTCTCTTTCAGATTCTGCTTTACAGTCAAGTTTAATCTTCAAAATTTTAAATGTAACATCAGCCATTATTTACTGTCTTCTGAAATTCTGTTCTCTTGTTGTTCTTGCTCCTTAATGATATTTTTTCTTTTATTCTTTCACACTCAGTAACCTATTATGTTAGTGGCACTGTTGCCTTTCATGGGGTGAAAGGATTAAAAAGCTAAAAACAAATCCATAAAGTGATCTTCATGATAAGCATTTAAAATTCTCCCTTGGTTGAGAGCCCATAGTCTAGATGTAACTACAAGTTCTATGCTAACAGTTTCTCACTTGTGAAACTCTCTTTTGGCTTATTACCTTCCATCAAGTTTGATCTTAAAAAATTTCAACGCAGTGCCAATCATCATTTGCTGTCTCCATAATTCATGGTCTTTCAATGTCCTCTCTCCTTAATGATTTTTTTTTTTTTGCCAATTCTTTCATACATAATAATCTCCTGTGTCTTAGCAGCTTTGTTGCTTTGGTTGAGGGGAAATGATGAAAGAAAATATCTAAATCATAATTATAAACTATGCTTTTTAAAGGTGAAAATTTCCCTGACGTATATTGGAAAATTTTTATCTGTATGAAGAAAATATGAATAAGCAAAAGTGAAGAGACAGAGAACTCCTGCTAGCTTCCAGCTCCCAACAACTCCTTTGTGTGTACAATTTTTCCAGCTGCCCTTTTGCTCTGCACGAGCATCACTGACAAAATAAAAATATAAGATTATATTTTTATATGTACATGTTCCTCATTATTTGTCATTATACAACAAACCCAAGCAAGGCAATAACATGCAAAGGTTTACTGAGAGTGAAAGAATGTGAGAAAAATATTATTGAGGAGAGACAACAATAAATAGAATGGGTTTCAATGTAACATAAGGTAACAACAGACATTGCTAAATATTTGAAAATATATACTTAAAAAATTACAAAATTCTATATTTGAAAATATACATTTTAATTCACTGAATTCCTACCAGACAAAGTAAAAATGAAAATGGTACCCTAAGCAAACTCTAAATTATTAATTTATAGTAAAATTCTGCATCCAAAACTATAAACAATTAGAAACTATAATCAGGCTATATCAACATTGAACACTTTTCCCTGTATAGGCTATAAAATTATTCCTTTTTAGTTGAGATGAAGTCATGGCCCACTTATATTTCCATTCAGTCAGTTATGTGCCATACGTGATACACGCTTGGGCGATCATGTCTTTTTCGAGACATGACTGACTGGGCAGAAGATTATCCCGCAGTAGGTTGCCATTGCTTTCTGTGGTAGACTGGTTGCTGACCAAGGCTATAGAACCCAATCTGTCCTGTTATTTAACCCATAACTGGAAGGAAGAGATGGATTAATACCTTTCCCAAGGGTATTTGCACGTAAGTGAATGCAATGAATTCAGCTGGAATTCAAACTCGGCTCCCCAATTTCTCGTTCTGAGCTGATATCCACTGTACCACAACGCACATATCTCCATTATGAATCCTAAATGTAGTTTCTCCAGAAACACAAGAACCTTTCAGCAGATCAAATTCCCATTTGGAAATCATTACAAGTAAGAACCATTGTCTCTTTTCCATGTTTGCACTGTTTGTGGTATACATATGTTATACTTTCTCTGTGTGGGACACATGTAAATATGTGTATATAATTTTGTGTATGACTTAGCATGTTTGTCATTCCTTTCTTTTCAGTTATTTCATTGCATCCATGTATTAAGATGTTATTATGTCATAGATGTACTAATGCCCATATTAAGTTGGGGGTTACAGAGAATATTCCTTCTCACATAGCACACTCATTACCTTGTATACCTGACTAAACTTGCTTTTAGTTCGAAAATATTTTACATAAAATGGATAATGCAAATCTTTTTATTTCCTAAGCACTTTCAAACAGAAAGTGAAATGTTTTATAATATAGACCTAAAGTCGGCCAGTTTGAGTGGACATTTGAGCAATATAGGTCCTTTGCACATTTCCAATCAATCATAACAAGATAACTATAATGTATTGACAAAGGTCAAATGAGTATAAAATTTATTTATTTTTTTTAATAAGGCTCAATCAATAAAAAACCCTAAGAATCACTCAATTTAAAGGGGTGATTAAAGGAGGAAGTAGAAAGTGAAGATTAGAAGGATATGGTGGATAAGTAATGATTGACCCTTGACATAGTGCTTTGGAAAGTATCCACATACGAGTCTGAGAAGAAGGTTTCAGAATGTAATGGCTTTTTTACAAAAGGAATAAGTAAGGAATGAAGGTGATTCAACCTTGTGGATGAAGCAATTAAAGAATATTTATAATGTAACACATGCTCAATTTATGGTAAATCTAAATAAAAAGAAGCCTGAACTAAAGAAAAAACTCACCATCTTTGCAGTAATTAGTAGATGATGTAATAGACATTAATAAAGAACTGGCTAAGATACAGATTTGTCATGAGGCCAGATGATGCCAATGCAGCCTCTCTGTGATTACACTAGCATTTATTGGAAACCCTAAACTCCAGTGTTGACAGAATCCACCTGTGAGATTCCAGTAATGTATTACCACTAAAGCAATGGAAAACTCATACAGCAACTAAACTCAAAATCAGAATTAAATTTTTAAAGTTTATCGTGAAAGAATTAGCTACTAGGATTCTTTATTGACAGTTATAATTTTAACAGAAAATATGCAAATGACAGAGTGTTGATAGCAGATATACAAAGGAAACTTCAGGACTTTTTACAGAAGATAATAAAGGAAAGCAAGATTAAAGGAATACAAAATATCAATTTGCTTTGTTTACACTATTTGAAGTGGTGTTCTCATTTTTATTGTCATGTTTACAAAGTTTTGGCCATTGTACACTCTGGCTTTCTTGAGATGCTAGGAATTTTGAACCCAACCATTTATTTTAATCCTCAAGGACACATGGCCCAGTGCATACAGATGTTGGTTAGTTTCAGTGACTCAACCCAAGAGTCGAGTTCAATGCCTGGCTACAGCAGTGGTGAACAAAATAAGTTAGAGTTGAGTAAAAGGGAGATAACTATATGGCACCCAAAAGTGGTATTACACATGAAATGAGAATTATATACCCCAGTGATTGAAATAAAGGGTTCAGTTCAAAATTCCTAGCACCTGAAGAAGGCCGGAGCATACAACAGCTGAAACACTGTAAACATGTCAATAAAGATGAAGACAACAATCTAAACAGGGTAAACAATGTAAATACTATCTCATCTCAGATATATACACAAAAACATCAATTGTAAGAAGGCCAAATGTATGTTTGTCAGCAGGACAAACAGCCCAAGATGCAAATTGTATGTGATACCAAAATCAAGCAAGTATGAAAATTTAAATATATGTTTGTTTTAACAGAGGATTGAAAATGTGATACTGAAATGAAAAGACAATGAAATAGCAAAACATGCAACATCAATCACTTTCTCACCGACATGGTGTGGCTTCTGACAGCTTCTCAGAGCAGTTGTCATGCAAAAACATTTATAAAAAAAGAGAGTCTTTTTTAGAAATGTTTTTATGACAACTACTTTAAGAAGGTTTTATACCTGGTGCCCCAACAATATGAATTTAAGTGTGCCACTAGATTTGCATCTCGGTCCCACACTTTTACAGTTGAAATAATCAAATGCAACCATCAATTCTACTACAATTGTTGCTTTTCTGTCAATTCTCACCTGTGAAATTCCCTTCTGTTTACTTACTTCCCCTGATAAATACAATCTTCAAAAATTTAAATGCAACATAAATCACCATCTTTCATCTTCTTAAATTCTGTTTGTCTTTTGTTATTTCCTCAATCCTCCTTGTACTCAGATTTTTTCTCCTAATTTCACTCCCCTTAAGCCCCTGGGTACTAGTGGCATTCCCACCTTGCTTGGAGTGAAATGATTAAAAAATTTAAAAAATGAAATAAAAAAGGCCTTCCAAAACTCAACAAAGTATTAAGAAACAGAAAAATTTAATTATAAACAAAGAAAAAAAATATTATCTAACTAGCAGTATATAGCCCAGCATTGCTTGGGTGTAATGAAAGCTTTAAAACTAATCCATGGTCCTGGAGCTCAGACTCTTTGGACATTGGCACGAAAGACTAAAAAGCAATAGTTATTTCCAGTTAAAGCAAAATCGTAGACTGAAAGAAAAATGAATGGATGTAAGTCAAATTTTGATTTCCTGGTATCGATATCAAATAATTTTAATCCAATTTTTTTCAGCGTAAACTGAATTTTGAAGGCTAAATAAGTCCTCTGAGTAAATGGTATCATGGCTGAGACTAAGAACTACAATTATACTTAGAGCCAAACTCAAAGCAAAAACTAAAATAAAAGGGCTGAAAAAATACAGATATACAGGCAGATAAACAGAAACACACACATACATCTTGCCTTTTATATATATATATTATCAATTTTCTGCACTATTGTAAGAACTGCAACCTTGAAACTTCTGAATATCATTTCTTATGTCTTTGTCTATGAGTGTATCAAATTTGATTAAAATTGGACCACTCCTTCTATAACCCAATTTTTTCGATTATCGATTTTCAATATTTATCGGGGGTACCTCAACACAAAACCTAGCTAAAAACACTCACAGATGCTTATAGTACAACTGTGTAAATTTTCAAGAAAATTGGTTCAGCCATTTCGGAGTCCATAGGTAACGGACACACACACACACACAGACGCACACAGACAAAGTTCCATTTATAAATAAGTTTAGATTAGATATTGATCCTCCTCCTCTATGAATGCTGAGCAATCTGCTCACAGATGAAGACAACTGAAATTAAAATGTAAGACTTGTTATATATGGTATATCTTGCAGTTTTAGTACTCGATATATGGTACACCGCTATGCTTGACGTAATGGAGTTTCAAACAGCGGCTTAGCACTAAAATAGAACTCGGCTCATTTATATAGGATATCACAAGAGTAATGATGAAACAAAAAGAACAGACTCGAAATCAGAAAGAGACAAATGACATTTCTAGGATACATAAATAAAGAATATTCAGAGAATTTGACACTCACAGAACATATTGAAGACAACTGATGTAGAGGAAAGCATCGAATAATCAACCTAACAAGGTTGTGTAAATGATTGGCAGAACTGAGATACAGCACAAAGACAAATTTTACTAAGGGCTACAAAGGACAGGACGTTGTGGAGAGCAATGATCCCCTATTTCCTGAAGAGACATGGCTCATTTTAAAATACAAGGTGCTATTAAATTTATTCCATTCAAATCGCTTTTCCCTGTATGCATATTACTGAAACACTTGTCTCTTTGTTTGTATTCTAAAAGAGAGTAGATGAGTATCAATTGACATCCAGAGGAAATCTTACAACACGTGATTGTCTACTTGTTAGAAATCGGACCATTGATTACCGAACCAAGCATCGTTTGATCCTTCAAAGCTCTCAAAGCAGAATCTGCAAATGCATGATGACAACAAAGGAATTGATCCTTTTCCATGAAGCACACAAGAATTGCTAAAACTTTATATATGGAAAGTAAACAATGGGGAGGTATTCTGTAGGAATTCAAGTAAAATAGATTATTATTGAAGGTGCTTCAATAACTCACCTTGTCACATCCTAAAAAATCAAATTCCAAAAGTAAAAAAAAGGAAATAAAATGTTTAAGACATGTTAATCATTGGCAGAAACAATTTTGTGTTTCTTTTTCTTTCAAAAACCATTTGTCTTCTTTTCTCTGTTTCATCTGCTGAGAGATATATAAATTTATTTGTTTAAACATTATTTTTAATGGATACTCTTCTCCAATCTTTTCACTCTTACGTAGCCCCCTGCGCATCAGTGGCGTTTTCGCCTTGCTTGGGGTGATATGATTAAAAAAAACATACTCATATTTCAGTGGGTAATCTGTTTTTCTAGAATTAAATATTCTCAAATATTCAGGCTAGTGTATATATATACACAGCTTATACACAACATGTTAAAATTTCCCTTCTCTGATTCCATACGTTGATGGCTTAGGGAGTAGCGACTCCGACTGACACGAAATCGGTTGAGTTTCGATCCCGACCAGAAGTAAGTGGATGCGTCTAGCCACACTGATGAGCTGTGATACAGTGAAACAGGCTTGTATGTGGATGACTAATATATTATGCTCTCATTACGATTAAGATATATATATATATATATATATATATATATATATATATATATAAATGTACTGTTTAATAATAGCAAAAACGACTATCTACTCACATGTGAGTATCCATCAATAATGTTCAAACAAATTTAAATAAATATGTTGATTAATACCATTTTGTAACTTTCCATAAAATTCTGTAATATATATATAATTCATTTGTTTGAACATTAGGTTGGTTGTTAAAATCATTTTGTTATTCTTTGGGACTTTCTGTAACATTGTAGATGTATATATATTCTTCATATTTAGACAGAATGTTCTTTAAGGCAAATACTGTAA
This sequence comes from Ascarosepion bandense, assembly GCA_037127315.1. Lineage (NCBI taxonomy): Eukaryota > Metazoa > Mollusca > Cephalopoda > Sepiida > Sepiidae > Ascarosepion > Ascarosepion bandense. The sequence continues at coordinate 1,409,316 of JBBBDQ010001964.1, forward strand.
AAAGCAACTGACATTTAGTATTGATTAGTTTTACAGATCAACTTTTTAAAATTATGAATAATCTTTCTCAGACTAGGAGGAAATTCTGTCAGAAATTGTCCAAAGTTCACTTTGGAAGAAGCATACAAGATATATGATTGAAGCTTTCAACTCTTAAATCATCATCAGAGTAGACAAAGACATGTTTTGTATGACCCTCAAAGCAATAAAAGCTAATATATAAAATCAATTATAACTTAAGAGCCTCTATCCTTAAATGTATAAAAACACACACGCATATCACACCTTGCTTAGATCGCAATACTCGTTCACTAAAACACTCACCAGTTATATGAATCTCATCAATTGTCTCTACCTAGACTGATCATGACTTAAGTTGGTCAAAAACTTGGACCATATTTCTTGTATTTTCTCCTAAAAGTATTTGTACAACAACTTATACATAAGTTTGCAAACAATATACTGCTACCTTTCTTCATCATATATATATATATTTGTGTATGTGCATTGTGGTGCAGTGGATAACAGCTTGGAATGAAAAATTGGAATGCTGAGTTCAAATTCCAGTTGAATCTGCTGCATTCACTTCCATGCAAATACCTTTACAGAAAAGTATTAATCCATCTCTTCTCCCTCCAACTATGGGTTAAATAGTCTTTGCCAACCTGCATTGCCAAGTGGGGTGAGTACGGCACACCCCTGAAACAGTGGAAGTCACCCAGGGAGGGGTTCCTCAAGCGAGAGTAAAAAAGCCCTGACATATATAGATATATATATGTGTGTGTGTGTGTGCGTGTGCAAAAATTACAAATAGAGTATATCTGTAAAAAGACAATATGAATAAAATAAGAAAGTTTTTCTTATATATATATATATATTTTTTTTTAATAACTATAATCCAAAAGGGAAAATAGGAAGGTAAATCCCAAAGACCTGATCTTAATTAATATTAATATTTTAATATTAAAACATGATACAGGTGGAGGGCTCAATGTATTTAAAATTACAGAGCCAATTATAAAATAAAATAAATTAAAATAAAATCCAATAATATTTAAGTGGTAGTTGCTGATGAGATGTGAAATCTCTCTTAGGGATTTCATGTTAAAATGATCATTGAATAGTTTTGAACATCAAAATTTATTTTATTTTATTTTATATATATATATATGAGACTTTGCCACATACTAGTTTGATTATAAAACACTGGCAAGTCATTAACGCCTGAATCATATCACAATAATGCAATCTCTACCATTAATCTTAACTGCCTCTTGTCATTGAGTCAAGACTGTCTGATGCCAAAAGTTGACATAGTGTTATGTAAGCTATGAATGAATATAAACAATCATGCGGTTACCATCAAGCTTCCGGAGATTGATGAGGAATCACCTCATCTGTCATAATTTGTTTGGAGGCTGCTCTTGTGCAGCAAGTGGGCAACCACCATATAACAGCAATAAAAAAAACAAATAAAAAAAACAAATGTTAAAATAATCAGAAAAAAATAGCAAAAAGGAAAGGCTGCAAAAAAAAAAATAAATAAATATGCATTACCATAAAGATTTAATATTGAAATACAAGACACCATTAAGAAAAATGTAGCTAAACCGTTTTATTGATTCTCTTTCATCAGAGCTCAATCAAGAATGACAAATGTGCACACACTTAAAATGATCACCAAAGACCAAATGATATATGCTGAACATATAACAGTAAGAAGCTAATTACATTTAGACTGAATAAAATCTCCTTCTGCTTACAGAGAGATAGCTGGTAGGACTCCAAATTCATTTCAGAAGAAGATTACAAGAAATATGGTCTAAGCTTTCAACTTTCTTAAATCATCATCATAGTAGCTCTTAAGTTATAATTGATTGTATATATTTGTTTTTGTTGTATAAGTATTGCTTTAAAGATCATACAAAACTTAGAAATAGATTCCAACACCTTCAAATGAAGTTCAGAATTAGCTTTTTTCAGTAATATTTATTTTTACAATAACTTTCATCCTGTACAAGGATTGAGAGCCACCCAAAGTAGAATGCCTTATGTTAAGGGATATTTTAAATAGATAGCAGTGAAAAAAGGGTTAACTATAGACTTGAACTAGTTAAGATCCGGGAAACATCCTCTTGAAGGTTTCTTCCACACGGCAGTGGTTTGTGGGAAGAAGATTTTTGAGTGGAACTTACTTCTCACCAATGAAATATGGAGGGGATGTGGGTGGTTTGTTACTATGTAAGTGGTATGGTGGGTCATCACCATGAAGGTTAGTTCTAGTGAAACCAAGGATACCAAGAACATGTCTTAATTATAACACCAGGCACATTGATGGCTGATTAATAAATGTTTATCTGTCACTGAACCACTTGTATTTATGCTTCAATGCAAAGCGTCCACCTTGCCCTTGTGAATTATGGCTGGTACATGTTAATTAATACTTGACTGCAACCTTTGACCCATTCAGTTGATAAATTATTAAAATGATATGATAGAAATGTAGAACACACACACACGCACATTATTATATATATGTGTGTGTGTGTGTGTGTGTGTGTGTGTGTGTGTAGTTAGGCAGCAAATTTTTTTTTAGACATATCAGATTAAATGAATTGCAAACATTGTATCTGCTTATTTTTAATAAAATCTGTTCATACTCATGGATAATCTTTCATGTATTATAATTGAAAGATGTCAGAGATTAGCTGTAATGTTGACAGATGTTATTATCATTCATTTCTCAAGGTACCCAAGTACTTTCAATCTCTTTCCGAGATCATCTTCAGAGGTATGAGTTATGGTAACAAAAAATAACAGCAAAACTATGTTGATAAAAATTACTGTAAATTTTTTTTTCCTGCTTCAAAAATAATGGTTAACAAATTGCTAACGTTGATTAGAACATGAACATTATCCAAAATGGAATTTTTTCATATGTTGTAATGTCATGGCCATGCACGTTTTAAATATATATATATATATATATATATATTAGTCATCCACATACAAGCCTGTTTTGCTGTATCACAGCGCATCAGTGTGGCTAGACACATCCACTTGCTTCTGGCCATGATCGAAACTCAACCGATTTGGTGTCAGAGTCGCTACCCATTAAGTATATATATATATATATATATATAGAGTGTATCAAAAATACCTTTACAAATTTTGGAGGAAAGTTCCTTACATCAAAACAAGGACAAAAATCCATATAAACATAAATCTGTAAATCTTTCATTTTTAAGTTAATTTTAAAGAAAGTTTACAGAAGATGATATTGTGTTGTCATGTAGACAAGGTTACATTTATCATTCATATACATTTGTGTTTAGGTTATCTTCAACATTTAATGCATTTAGTAGTGAGATAGTTGAGTAGTGTTCTGTTTAACAATGGTAGGATATTCATATCATGAGCATGCAGATATAATTTTTACATACAGCCACATCAATATTAATGGAATACAGAACAGCTGTATTTTTTTTAATCATCTCACCCCAAGCAAGGCATTTTACTACCACTGTTGCGCAGGGGGTTACATAGGAGAAAGTGATGAGAAAGAGGGGTTAGTTATAGGAAATGTCAGAAGGAGGGTAATAGAATACCGAGGATGTGGGTGAAGTAGATGGAAAAAGAGCTTGTGAGAATGAATGCAAGTTAGTGTGATAGGAGATGTCTATTGACCTTACATTTGAATTCCTGGACATTGTAGCTGTCAGGGAAGCAAGTATATGGAAGGGAATTCCACAGGTGGGAAGTGCAAAAAATAAAGCTGTTAGAGTAGAAATTGTGGTTATACTTTATCAGTTTCACTGTAAAAGGGTGGGACCTAGTTGCTAATCTAGTAGCTCATGTAAATTCATACCTTGGGGGCACTAGTGATCTAAGTTCATTGGAGCATAAGCCATTAAATTTTTATAGAAGAGGCACTGGGAAGCCACGTCATGCTGGTGAGAGAGCGACTGCAGCCGAGCTGCTAAGTTGGTATAGATCACATTGCAGATTCTCCGTTGGATTTTGTCAAAAAAACCCCATGTGAATAGCAGGGGCACACAACCAGATGTGGCAGCAGTATTCAATACACAGGCAGATGGTAGATATATATGTACAGGATGGAGTCAGATGGGAAAAACTTCCTGGCCCTGCACAGTGACCTGACCTTCATGGCAGCGGATTTAGCAATGGATTCAATATAGTCATTCCACTTGAGGTCTGCTGAGAGTGTGAGGCCAAGGAGGCATTGTGTTTTACTCTCAGGGAGGCTAGCCTGTTCCATGCTAAAGTAGGGTAGGAGCAATTGTCTATGATGGTTAATAGATAGCAGCTTCATTTTGGAAGCATTAAAATTTATGAGCCATTTCTTTCCCCAGTCCATCATGGATTGGAGGTCCTTCTCTTGCTCAACAGTGAGGTTTGCTTTGTCAACCTAAGCAGTTTTTTAATCAAGGTGAGAGTAAACAGTGATGTCATCGGCGTACATGCCTACTTGGAATCTTATAACATTGGGGAGATCGTTAATGTAGATTAGAAAAAGCATAGGACCTAGAATAGAGCCTTGATTGGATTTTCAGGCTGAAGGTAGTTAAGTCATCCAACGTTTGCTTCCTTTTAGCATAAACTTGCTGAGACAGAGTCTGAGGCATCACTATGAATAGAAGAAGACTGAGACCAACTCGTACACCTGACCAATAATAAAAATTAATAACGTAATAAAACTTAAAAATGAAGAATTTGCAAACATTTTTGTTTGAATTTTTGTCCTTGTTTTGGTGTGAGAAAAACATCCTCAATGTTTGTAAAAGCATTTTTTATACACTCTACATCCACACAAACATATGCTCATATGTATACTCACTAATTTTCTATAATTGATTTATTTGCCTTTTTACAGCTTATAAATCTTTTGCAAGATATTTAAGGCCAGAAAATATTTTCAGATTGTAAGAACTTTTTTTTTGTAAAAATAATTTACTGATACAATTTCTACTAATTAACCCATAGCTGGGAAAAGAAGAGGCAGATTCATACTTTTTCCAAGAGTATTTGTTCATAAGTAAACTGGAATTAGAACACAGCTCTACAATTTGCAATTTCAAGTTGTTATCTGTGACACCAATCTTACAGCAACTGGTATTCCCAAAAAGTCATCCATCTAGGTACTGACCAGGATCACTGTCACTTAATTTTGGATGTTATGCAAGAACCAATGTTTTAATGTGATGTGGCCAGAATATATATATATATATATATAGATCCAGCTATCCACCAAGGTGGATAGCAGGAGCACCCAACCAGATATGGCAGCAATACTCAATGCACGGGCAGATGGTAGATTTGTATATGTGCAGGATTGTTTTGGATGGGAAAAACTTCCTGGCCCTACACAGAGAACCGACTTTCTTAGCAGCGGATTTAGCAACGGATTCTATATAGTTATTTTTTTTTTTTAATCATATCACCCCGAGCAAGGCGATAACGCCACTGATGTGCAGGGAGCTACGTAAGAGTGAAAGGATTGGAAAAGAGAAAGCCGAAAACCACATCCTAAACAGGAAACAAGAGATGAGCCTCTTCACCTGTTCAATAGACGTGGGTGGAGTGTGAACCGGGCGATAGTTTAGTCTATCTACTCCAATTGAAAAAAAAAAAAAAAGAGGAAAAGAATGGAAATGAGTAAAAAATTGGAAAAGATATTCCACTTGAGGTCTGATGTAAGAGTCAGTCCGAGGAGGCACAGTGTTTTACTTTCAGGGAGAGAAGCCTGATCCATGTTAATGGGTGGGAGGAACAATTGTCTCTGATGGTTGTTAAATAGCAGCTTTGTTTTGGAAGCATTAAAATTTATGAGCCATTTCTTAACCCAGTCCATCACGGATATAAAAAAAATGAAAATGATGTTTAATGGGGCCAAATTACTGGGGTTTTTTTTTCACTAGTTTACTGGTAGAAAGACATTTTAGGCAAACAGCCTTTTTTGTCATCATAAAGTGCTCAATATAAGAATAAGGATAAAGTGTTATAATGATTAATGTGATGAAGTTAGTCACTTAGCTGAGCAGTGTTATTTCAGTCATGCCAACCTTGAAGTTTCATGAAGAACAAAACTCCTATCTGTCAACCATCACAGGCAATCTCTCCTGCCCCCCATAAGCATGGACCAAGCAAGTCTCCCTGAAAGCAATATACTGCACCTCCTCAGCTTTACCCTATCTTCAAACCTCAAGAGGAATCATTACATTGAATCAATAGCTAAATCCACTGCTAGAGAGGTTAGGTTACTGTGTCGGGCCAGGAAGTTTTTTCCACCTGAATCTATCTTGCATATATACAAATCAATCATCTGACTGTGCATGAAATACTGCTGTCATATCTGGTCAGTGTTCTCGACAGGCTCCAAAGAAGAATCTGTAATGTGATTGGTTTCAACCTGGCAGCTTGACTCCAGCCACTTTTTCATTGGTGGGATGTGACTTCCCTCTGTCTCCTCTACAAATATTTTCATGACTTCTGCTCCAACAAACTTAGGTCACTGGTGCCCCCTCCACAAGAATTTACTCATGCAACCAGACTGGCAACAAGGTCCCACCCTTTTACAGTTAAATCAACCAAATGTAGGTGACAATTCTACTCCATTAGCTTCTTTTCTCGCACTTCCTGCCTGTGGAACTCCCTTCCATATACTTGCTTTCCTGACGGCTACAACCTTCAGGAATTTAAATGCAATGTCAATTCCCATCTCTTATCCACTTGACTCCAGTCCTTTCTACATCACCCTGTGTACCTTGTTCTTTTTCTTTCCCTCTACCTTCAAATATGTTATTCACTGCTTTTTCCCTCTATCTGGCCTGTTAGTATCAGGTTCTCCAAGCCCTCCTTCCTCATTGCATGCCCCAGGAACTTCAGCTGTCTCTTCCTGATGCTCAGTATTAATTTCCTTTTCATTTCCATCCTTTCCAAAACCTCATCATTGCTCACATGCTCGATCCATGATATTCTCAGCATTCTTCTGTAGAACCATATTTCAGTTGCTTCAAGTTTTTCCTTCGTCTTTGATGATATTGTCCAACATTCACTGCCATATTGAAGAACCAACATCGCATAACAATCCAGTACTCTCTTCTTTGTTTCTAGTGAAATTGTCCTGTTTCTTAATACTTTACTCAACTTCTGGAATGCTTTCTTTGCCATGCCAATTTGCCTTTGGATCTCTGTGTTGCACCTGTATTTGGTATATTGGGCTGCCTTTTTTACTGATGACCATGCATTCAGTTTTCTTGCAGTTTATCTGTAGTCCTTTTTTGTCACTCTCTTCAGCTACCTTCTGTAGGAGTTCTTGTAGTTTCCTTTCTGTGTCTGCTATCAGCACTGTATCATCTGCATACCTTAGGTTGTTTAAATTGTGGCCTTCAATGACAAATCCAGGCATAACTTCTAGGGTCCTCAAAATATTCTTGCTGTACAAGTTGAACAGATCTGGTGAAAAGACAAATCCTTATCTTACACCCCTTTCTATCTTTGTATATTTACTGAATTCGTTACCTGTCCATATACAAGCGGTTTGCTGGAAGTAAAGATTCTTGATTACTCTTGAGTCTTTCCTAAATATGTCAAAGCTGCTGAGCATCGCCATCAATTCTTTGTTGCGTATTTTGTCAAACACCTTCGCATAATCAATAAAGCACAGGTATAAGTCCTTCTTCATTTGTATTGCCCTTTCAGAGAGCCTCCTAACCATAAATATGGCATTCCTTGTTCCAGTGTCTTTGATGAAACCTCACTGTTCTTATGCAATTCTAAAAAATAAGTTTAAAATCTACAAATGTAGTTTACCCAGATTGACATACACATGATGAAGTCTGGATGGCACAACAACAGAAACATTGTGATAACAACAACAAAGATGAGAACAATAGTCTGAATGCAAATAGTGTAGATAATAAAAGTTTATTTTTGATACAAGGAAAAAGTTTGTCTATATTTCTGAGATAAGGCATTGTAATTACTTCTGTCATTCAAACTGTTGTCCTCATCTTTGTTGACATATTCCCAACATTTTGGTCTTTGTATGCTCTGGCCTTCTTCTAGTGGAAAAAATAAAAGGTTTAGTTTGAAATTCCAATCATCTGAAAAAGGCTGGAATGTAAAACGGCCAAAATGTGAATATGGCAACAAAAATGAGAATAACGATCTGAACAATGTAAATATTATAATCCAAGGAAAGTATTACTTTAATGAAAATTTGATTAACACAAGTGCAAAGCAGCTGAGAATATTTATATTTAAACTCTAGTCTACAAGTCTAGACCAATAAGTCCACGGTTTTCAACAGCTATTAGTTGAATCTTTATTTGAAATTTTCAATATCTATGTGATTAATGTGGATGTGCATTGTTCTGCAGTGGATACCGGTTTGAAACGAGAAATCAGAGAGCTAAATTGAAATTCCAGTTGAATTTCTTGCATTCACTTACACAGAAATACCCTTGGAAAAAGTTATTAATCCGTCTCTTCTCCCCCCAGCTATGGATTAAATAGCAGGACAGATTGGGTTTTATAGCCTTGGTTGGCAACCATTTTACCACAGAAAATAATGGCAACCTAGTGAGGGAAAATCTTTTGCTCAGTCAGTTATATCTCTTTCAATACATGATCACCCAAGAATATATCACATATGACACTTAACTGACTGATATGATTAATAGAAAGGCACTGTTATTAAGGGCACTGACAAAGATAGAGATGATACTGAAAGATAATTTTGTCTGCACTTTTGGGATAAGGAATCATCATTATTACTATAAAATGATTTACTCAGACTTGTATCCTTATTTTGACTGATATCATCACAATGTTTCAGCTGTTGTAGCCTCTGGCCTTCTTCAGTTTTCTGTCATAATTGTTAACCTTCAGGGAATTTTGAACCAAATCCTTTATTCAATCCAGAGTGGAGGATTGTATGAGAGTAGAATGAGAACAATCTACGCTTGTAGAGTGAATAAAGGATCTAGTTCAAAATTCCTGAAAGGTTACTAACTACGACAGATACCTGATGAAGCCTAGAGGGTACAACAGGTAGAGCATTTTCACAAAATTACGGGAATCAGTCAAAGTCCATTAGTGTGTAATAAAACAATGTTTTGTGTAACAAGAATGATTAACTTAGATATTTATTAAAGTATAATTTTTTTTTACTAATATTTATGTTATATAAGGCCCAAGAGCCACTTGAGATCAGGATTTACTGAGGGAGTTTGCCTTGTGAGTGGTAACAGTAACAGTTAAGAAGCACAGTTTCTGAGGATATGTGGGAATGATATTCATTAACCCTAGACTTGGACAGGTTAAGATTGTGAAAGTCAAAAAAGCATTTTCTTGGGAGTTAGTTCCACAAAGAAGTTGTTCATTAATATTATGTAACATCATAAATCCTAATACATAATGCATAATTTACTGTTATATATCAAATGATTCAAAGAAAGTATACACTACAGAGGATTTGTTAAACATGTTAATATCAAAGTAACATCAAATAGGGAAAAACAAAATCAAGATAGTGTTGTGTCATGAGTAAGAATAAATAACTCAACAACAGGAATAGGTTAATTGTTGTATTCCGTGAAAATAGTATTTACAAAGGTTATTAGTATCCAATACAAGAATAAGGGTTAATCGTCCCAACCGTTGATAGACGTAGTATGAGCAATGGGTACTTTCGGGTCGTCACCGGAAGTCTACGACTGACTTGTCGATCGGCTGCTCGGCACACTCTACTACGTAGATGCCACCATTACTTTACATAGTAATGGAATAGTCCATTCTAGCCGAATAGGCACGGGCGTCCCAACAGATAGAAAGGACAAATCTTCATATAAATTTGGGAGACACAGATTTCTTCTTTTGCTACTTTTTTTCTTTTATGTCTCCCTTCAGAGCATGGGCAAACATAGCTCTCCACAACTTCCTGTACTTTGTAACTCTTGGAAATGTTTGTCTTCTTACAATCACTCCCACTCACTGTCTTGCTATCTATTTACACAAGTCTGTTAGTTTACTCACTGTTTCTCTCTACTCTTTTTGCCTTCAACATGTCCTGTGATTATCAATTTCTCCAAGACTTCTTTCTTCATATGCCCTAGAAATATCAAATTTCTCTTTTTGATTCTAAATATAAATATCTTTTTTGTTCCCATTTTGTTTAAAACTTCCTCATTGTTTACATGCCATCCACAGTATTCTCAGCATCCTCCGGTAGGACCAAATTTCTCTTGCTTTATTTCTCCTCTTTGTTTGTGAGGAAATTATCTAGTATTCAGTGTCATATTGGGGAATGGATGATATTACATAAAATTTCAGCAATCTTTTCTTTGTTTCTAATGAAATTTTCCTATTTCATAAGACTTTGTTTAACTTTAAGGAGGCATTTTTCACTATGTCAATGTATTTTCAGATTTTGGTGACACAATTGCTATTTTTCTTTCTTTTTCTTTGTTTTTTTTTAATCAATTCACCCCAAGTAAGGCAGTACTGCCATTGAAGCAAAGGGGTTTACAAGAGAGAAGAGCAAAAAGAAAGAGGAACAAGATGCAATGAGAGTCAGGAAAAGGGTAAGATAAAGATGGAAATCAAGGAGATAAAAGATGGCAATTGATGTTGCACTTACTCTTGGAGATTGTAGCTATCAGGGAAGAAAATGTATGAAAGGAAGTTTCAAAGGTGAGAAATGTGAGTGTAAAAACAGCTAGTGTAGAAAATGTGGTTACATTCAACTGTTTTTGCTGTAGATGGGGTGGGACCTAGTTACCAGTCTTGTAGCACAAGTATATTCATGTAGAGGGGGCATCAATGAGATAAGTTCATCAAAGCAGAAACCATGAAATATTTGTAGAAAAGATGGAGGGAAGCCACATCCCAATGATAAGAAAGTGGCTAAAGTCAAACTACCAAATTGGGATCATTTAGATTGCAGATCCTCATTTGGATTTTGTCAAGCATCTTGAGATGAATAGGAGTGCCTGACCAGATACAGCAACAATAATCAATGCAGGGATGAATGGTAGATTTGTATATGTGCAAGATGGATTCTGATGAGAAAATCTTCCTGGCCTGACACAGTGACCTGACCTTATATATTAAAAAAAAAAGAAATATATACATTTAATCCTTAATTGCTATGCTAAGTTAAATTGCATGTTACTTTGGTAGCCAAGGAAATTTTACCAGGAATACAAGGAATCTTCAATAATATAGAATTTATCAGATATTGCAAATCAGATAACCATAAATTCCAGTCTAAAAAGAATTCTCTTATTAAAAAAAGAAATGTCACGTCCTTCAGAGACTGGCAAAAACCTGAGCACATTTCTTTGCTGAAAAAATTTGCAGAAGGATAGAATTATGAAGTTGTCTCAAAGATGGAAGAAGAAATGAAGAAAAATTAAAAAGTTAAATAAATTTAACAATGAAAATTTCAAAAAATTGTCAGTTACTCTACTGAAGAAACCTAAAATAAAAATGTCATTCAACTATTCGTTTACTACTTTGTATTATCTCAAAGGCATAATCAAGAATTTGTATAAAAACATTTTATTTCAAATTACTAAATATATTCCTGCAACAAAAAGTAATTAGGAATGAAGTTTTCAAACTATTTGCCATAAATGTTGCAATGAATTGTTTGTTGCATGTAATGCTTTTTAAATATCTTTTTAAAATCAAAAATAGAATTCTTTAAATAGTTTGTTAAGTAAAGCAAAAGAATAATGAACTTTTCTTTGATTTTATTAATTGTCCAAATTAATCTTGATATATAACTTGTTGTCCTGATCTACTTTGATTGACAACACATCTTCAGCAATTTTGTAAACTATAAATTTTTGCAACACACTAATGCATGTTGTAATCAATACAATATTTAGTACTGTTGAAGGTATCACTAACATTTGTTGTTGAGATTTACAGACTAAATTTCATTCAATTTTTCAAACCTATTGCTGAAATTTGAATAAGCTGATTTGTTTGGAAAAATACTTTGATAAAATTCCTTTTTCATGGTTTAATAATTTTTTTAATTTTATAGATCTTTATGGTAAATAAAATTTTTTTAAGAAAACTTTTTTTTTCATTTTTAACAATAAAGAATACATTCTTGGGATTTCCTACTCTTGAGCATGCAACACGCAACTAGTTATACATAAATATTTCTTTCAAGAACCAAATTCCAATTGTTTGAAAAATTTTGGCTTTGTGATTTGTTCATAGTTCTTGTAAATGCAGGGTGAACTAGAAAATGGATTCTTGCATATTAAAACTTAAAGAAAAGATATGCAAATTTTTTAAATAAATAAGTTGTTGGTATTTTAATCATTAAAATGTTTTTAGAATAGTATTTTCTGTTAGGGAATAAAATTTGTAATTTTTCAATTTGAAGGAACATTTTAAGCACCCAATAAAACCAACTGTACTTTGCACCCCACCTTACCTAGTTACACATCTCCTTAAAATTTGGTTTCATTTGGACAATGTATAGCTATTTTAGATAGTGTTAAAGACAGATGGACTAACAGAAGTCTTAGAATTTTATATATAGATAGAAGATATGAAAGTAAACTGACCAGAATAAAATAATTTCACCATTTCAAAACAAGAACAATTCATTCTTTATTGATATAATTTGTTTTCCTTTTTATCTTTAATTTTCATTTATTTTTCCCCCATATCTGAATGTAAATCTAAATCTAATCTAAACTTATTTATAAATGGAACTGTGTGTGTGTATGTGTGTGTGTGTGTATGTGTGTGTGTGTGTCTGTCTGTGTGTGTGTGTGTGTGTCTGTGTGTGTGTGTGTCTGTCTGTGTGTGTGTGTGTCTGTGTGTGTGTATGTGTGTGTGTGTATGTGTGTGTGTGTGTGTCTGTCTGTCTCTGTGTGTGTGTGTGTGTGTGTGTGTGTGTGTCTGTGTGTGTGTCTGTGTCTGTGTCTGTGTGTGTATGTGTGTGTCTGTTACCTATAAACTCTGAAACGGCTGAACCGATTTTCTTGAAAATTTACACAGTTGTACTATAAGCATCTGCGAGTATTTTTAGCTAGGTTTTGTGTTGAGGTACCCTTGATAAATATTGAAAATTGATAATCAAAAAAATCGGCTTACAGAAGGAGTGGTTCGATTTTAATCAAATTTGATACACTCATAGACAAAGACTTAAGAAATGATATTCAGAAGTTTCAAGGTTGCAGTTCTTACAATAGTGCAGAAAATCAATAATATATATATATAAAAGGCAAGATGTGTGTGTGTGTGCGTGTGTGTGTGTCTGTTTATCTGTCTGTATGTGTTTTATACAAATCCACAATTTTTATCCGATTCTCACCAAACTTCACACAAATATTCTTTAGGCTGAGTCTGAGCTCCAAGACCATGGATTAGTTTTAAAGCTTTCTTTGCACCCAAGCAACACCGGGCTATACTGCTAGTGATATATATTAGAATCTTGAAGTTGAAAACCCAAATAATTCCTAGACAGCTTCTTTGAATAAATTTCTGTGGAAAATAACTTAAAAATATATATATTCCAGAGAAGATTAAGAACTTTTGAGGAGGTCTTCATTTGTCAAAACTAAGCACAGCTCAAAGAATAAAAGATAGCTAATCACAATTTACAAATATTGGCAGCAATTTCAAACAAAAATTAATCATATCAATAATAAAAATAATAAGTGAATCATTTTTTTATCTGTTTCATATCTCTTAAAAATATTTTCATTGCATTTACAGCTTTTAAATGCATCAGAAAGCAGAAAGCTAACAATACTGAGCAATGTGCTTGCATTAAAAGTTGTGTGAAAATCAACAACGAAGACTCTAGAAGTAATTTGTCAGGTTTCTGGCAAACATTCATTATTTCAAACACAGGTTTTGAGTGGCCCACACATTTCAAGGCCAGTCAAGATGATGAGTGTTCATAGGAACTAGCAAGCAGAATACCAGAAATTATGAAAAAACTTACACCATTCTTTGAAATTCAGTGTGTTCTTTGAAATAGAACTGATGCTAAAGAAGCACCACTTCAAGACCAGAGATGAAATTCAGGCAATATTTGAAGGCTTTCAAGGAGTTTTTTTGAGGCATAAAGGAGGCAGTGGAATTGTTGTGTACATTCTCAAAGAGGCTATTTTAAGGGGTACATTGAACAAAATCTTTATAAGATAGAAACTAAATTATTTACTAAAGTGATGGTGCACATGTTTTAGTTCCATATATAAATAAGTTTAGATTTACATAAAAACATGGAGGTCTTGTTCTGTTTGGTTGTACTTTAACTTGTATCTAATTGTTGCTTATTTAATCTAAAACTACCTTGACTTAATTAGTCATTAAAAAGATAAGAGCAATTTTTAGATTTTAGCTATATAAATTAAAAGTACTTTTAAAAAAATGTATTATATGGTTTCAAAACCTGAATATAAAAATATAAAGAAAAATTTTGCTGGGTATATAATATAAATCTTTCCAAGTTTGATTTGCACAATGAGGTTATATGAGCTGATATTTCACTATCATCAGGAGTAAAAAAAAATATATCCAACTGAACTGAACTGAAGTGATTTCATTTATAATTACACAAAGTAACAAAGATTTTCCTACATATATTCTAGACTAAACTACATACAGTGATTCCAAAACCTGTACTCATAATAGTTCTGTGGAGATACCGACCAGCGATGGACCAGATGTTTGCACCCTCACAACCAAAAAGCAAATGACCAAAACTCGACGGTGCGCATCCAGGTTCTCACAGAAGTTCTGGTTGAAAAATAAAAAATTAATCAAATATTAAATTTTCATTTTGTGAGCCAACGCAAATTTTAATACTAAGCCAAGATTCAAATACAAGTGTGAAATCCCAAATGAGCTGCTTTGATCCAAAAAGCAGATATAAAAAGCCCAGACAAAAAGCACCCAGCAGACAGACCGACGGTGACAAGTGAGAGTAATTAATATCTCCCTTGACCAAGTCAAGTGGTTACTATGCTTGTCTCTTCACCTCTCCTTCCTTCTTCCCTGTTTCAAAACTACTTACTGACCTAAGGAGTGACTACATCAAAGACATTCCTCATTTACAGGCTCCCCACATTCCTAAGCCTTAAATCTCTTTCAGCTTATTATTTGCCATGAATATTTTAACCTCCGTTGAACCTATATTCAAGTTATTACTTTAACTGTAAAAACATTAATTGATATGTGTATATATAAAAATGTTATTTTTTAACTCAAATTGCTTTTCTTGATTTAATAATCATTTTATGACTTCTAGTGAGCTATCTACCACAAGGCCAAATTCTGTTAACCTGCAACAGTATACAATTACCCTTCACTAGAATGGAATCCCACTACAAACTGGAAAAGAATAGATAAGCAACCCACTATAATTCTAGCATGTAAAGGTATTTACACGCACATGATTAGTGAAACTTTATCTTAAATTAATCAAACTGGGCTATAAAAAATTATTGTATAAAATAAAGCTATTTTCTGCTGTATGCTTTGCCCTTCAAAATGTTTGTGATGATGGCTCTCCACAATTTCCTGTTCTTTGTAGTTCATAGTTATGTCTGTCTTTTTGCCATCTCTCCTAATCTCTGTTCTGCCAAACATTTACACAAATTCCTAAGGTAGGTTATGTGCTGTGTTCTTGTGTCCCTCTTGCCTTCAAAATGTCCTGTGAGTATCGAATTTTCTAAAGCCCTCTTTTCTCAATATTTACTCTACAAATTTCAGCAGTTTTTAATAGACAATCAATCCGGTGACAAACATGGTATAAGATTTTATCAGGATATATCTGACATGGAATTGATGAATCAAAGCAGGTTCAGTGCAAAAAAGATGGGTGTCTCGTGTCATTTCCTGCAATAAGAGACCAGCTCAATGCATGAACACAACAGGAAGTTTCTCAAACTCTGCTCAAGACAGAATTAAGTATTTTATATTCATTCATTTATTTTCCAACATTATCAAAATTCTTCCTGAAGATATATGCAGTATTTATTAATATGCTGTTTACCATTAAGAAAGATGCACTACATATTATACAAATATATTATTAATATAATACTTGCATTGATCATACATATGCATGTCCCAAAAATCTGATGTTCCAGAACAATTCTAAGTCGAGTTTGGAATCACGGTACTTGATTTAGCTTTGTACAGCATTCTTCTTGTCAGTAGCAGACAATAATTTTTTTTTTTTGTTTACTGTTATTAGAGAATAATATGTCAAGAATTTAAGATAACAATTTGTTTAAGAGATAAATTTACATTAGTCACTCTCTTCTTATATAAACAAATGTGGGTTTAAAAAATAGTAAGAGAAATCAGCAATGGTACCAGCTTTAAGATGATTCTAACTTTATCTTGTGGACCACTCATGAATTTTGCCTGCAATGGATGTTCAAAAAACTTTATAAAAAAAAAAAATTAAAAAAAAGGAAAAAGGTATTATATAATTTGATTCTCACATAACATACAATAAATTTTGTTTAATTTAAATTAGGTATGCATTACTCAAAAAAGAAAAGCATATTTTCCCGACTGAAAAACTAAAATAAGGTATATCAACTTAAACCGAATATAAAAAGAAAATTCATAAAGCAAAATGAAAACATTTTCTAGTTTTGAATATTATTGCTTATTTCCCAGCTGTGCTTGCAGTTGCTATTTCAGATTTTAATTTAAATAAACACCTCCATTTCATCTTCAGTTCCTGAAGTTAAACATGAATTTCATTCTGCCTTTATCCTATTTCAAAAACGTAATAAATGGATAAAAACCACTTCATATATTGAGAAAAATATTTCTTTCCAATAGGCAAAGCACTTTTGAAGCACAGTTTCAATGAAGCTAATATTTCTTTAATTGCTTTAATATTTTTCTCAATCCCATTAGCAAGTTTGAAAAGAATCCTGAATTTCAATCACACAAATGAACAAGTGAGAAAGTAAGGTAAAAAACATACAATGAAGAAACATACTTTGTTTATAAAAGCTCAGCTGTTTCGAGTATGAAAGTGATTTATTGAATAACTGTATGTTTCTACTGGAGAATGACCACAACATTTTCATTTAAATTCCAAAATATCTCTTAGTGAGCCAGCTTTTTGTTTGATTCACTGATGCCATTCTTTTTGTAGTTGTAATAACCCAAGAAACATGAGAAATTATAACTATTAAAGCAATAAAAATACCATTAAGAATGTTTGAGTATTTACCCAAGTCCTCCACAAAGAGGCAGAATGGGACACAATTTTAACATGGTGTTTCTGAGTGGGCCAAAATATACAAGATCTTGGCTATTTTTCCCCAGCTGAGCCTCTGCTTGTAAAAACAGCCTCATTCGAGTCTCTTTCCACCTGAATACAGACTATATGACAAGCTTAATAATGTTTGCAATTAATGAATTTTAATTTTTTCATTTTTATTAACAAATACAAGAGTCAGCTTCATAAAGAGAAATTGAAATCAGTTCTTTAAAAAATGTAGATGGCAATATAGAAAAACATGTTGACTCGAGTTTAATAAAAGAATATAGTATTCACCATTAACTATATGGTCAGTGGGAAGGTGAAAATTTTTCAAACAGATTTTTAGTTAACCTGAGTTAAAAGTAAGGGTGCTCAGAATACTATGGACTGAACACATGAGAAACAACAAAGTTTTTACAGAAAATGAAATCTAAAAGTGTCCTTTATATTTTTATTTCTTATTTTTTTATAATCATATCACCCCAAGCAGGGCAGTTTACTGCCACTGGTGTGCAGAGGGTTACATAAGAGGAAAGTTATGAGAAAGAGTGACAGGTTATAGAGAATGTCAGGAAGTGGGTAAGAGAAAGATGAGAATACTGATGAGAGTGGAGTAGACGGAGAAAGGAGCATGAGAGAGAGGATGCAAGTCAGTAAGATAGATGACTATTGACTTTACATTGAAATTCTTTGAAATTGTAGCTGTCATGGAAGCATGTAAACGGAAGGGAATTCCACAAGTGGGAAGTGCAAGAAAAGAAGCTGCTGGAGTAGAATTTGCATTTACATTTTATTGGTTTCACAGTAAAAGGGTGGGAATTTTTTAACATCAGAAAAACATTGTTGAAATTTCTAGGGCACATAATGGAGAAAGAGGGATAGAAATAATTGACACACAGAACTTGGGTAAATATCCAAGCCGTCTTGATGGTATTTTTATTGCTTTAACAGTAATACTTTTTCATATTACAATTATTACAATTGTAAAAAACAATTCAATAAAGTAAACAAAGAGCTGGCTCTCTTAGAGATATCTAAATCTAAATCTAAACTTATTTATAAATGGAACTTTGTGTGTGTGTGTGTGTGTGTGTGTGTCCGTTACCTATAGACTCCAAAACTGCTGAACTGATTTTCTTGAAAGTTTACACAGTTGTACTATAAGCGTCTGCGAGTGTTCTTAGCTAGGTTTTGTGTCGAGGTACCCCCGATAAATATCGAAAATCAAAAAATCGGGTTATAGAAAGAGTGGTCCAATTTTAATCAAATTTGATACACTCATAGACAAAGACATAAGAAATGATATTCAGAAATTTCAAGGTTGCAGTCCTTACAATAGTGCATAAAATTCATAATATATATATGTAAAAAGCAAGATGTTTGTGTGTGTGTTTCTGTTTATCTGCCTGTATTTCTATTTTTTTTCAGCCCTTTTATTTTAGTTTTAGTTTTTATTTTAGGTTTGGCTCTAAGTAGGTATAATTGTAGTTCTTAGTCTCAGCCATGATACCATTTACTCAGAGGACTTATTTAGCATTCAAAATTCAGTTTACGATGGAAAAAACTTATTTGATATCGATACCAGGAAATTAAAATTTGACTTACATTCACTCATTTTTCTTTCAGTCTACTGTTTCGCTTTAACTGGAAGCAACTATTGCTTTTTAGTTTTTCATGCCAATGTCCAAAGAGTCTGAGCTCCAGGACCATGGATTAGTTTTAAAACTTTCATAACACCCGAGTAACACAAGGCTATACTGCTAGTACAGTAGTATAAATGGAAATGTTATGGTCATTCTCAAGGCAAGAGAATGAGAGGAAAACAGTGCATAATCTACCTAATGAGCTTGTGTAAATGGATGACTGAACAGGACTTTACAGACATAGCAAAAAGATTACATTTGCTTAGAGCTACATAGTATGAGAAATGATGGAGAGCCATGATCCCCAATGTCTTGAAGAGACATAGAAAATCAGTAAAATTATATTTTTAAAAAAATCCCACGGTTTTGTCTTATAACTGAAATCCTTTTTTTTTATAATCTACAATTGCATTAGTCAGTCAGTTATGTGCCATACATGATACATTCTTGGGTGATCATGTCTCAAAAGAGACATAACTAACCGGACAGAAGATTTTTCTTCAATAGGTTGCCATTACTTTCTGCAGTAAACTGGTAGCTAGCGATGATTATAAAACCAATCTGCCCTGTTATTTAACCCATATCCGGGAGGAAGAGATTGATTAATAATTTTCCCAAGGATATTTGCACATAAATGAATGCAACGAATATCAAGTAGAATTTGAACTCAGCTCTTCAATTTCTCATTCTGAGCTGATATCCGCTGCATTACAAGTGGGCCAATACTGTGTCACTACTTCTATTGCAGTGACTCATTTGATCAAAAGATGCAAAAACACCAAATAATGTGTGGATTCAATCATTTTTTATATATTTATGTGTTTTTCTTTCAATCAACTTCAAGTGAACTAACAAGCATCTATAGATAAATCTACGGGATACAAAGTCTCCCTCGGTTATTTTAAATCTTCATTATTATACATTTACTTTTTGTGCTAGTAACATTATCTTTCATTTTACAAAATATTTTAATAATTAAAATCTACATTCATTTGTTTTTTTTTTCTCTCTCAAGAATACTCCTCTCTGCTGTGGTAGA
Source organism: Ascarosepion bandense (assembly GCA_037127315.1). Lineage (NCBI taxonomy): Eukaryota > Metazoa > Mollusca > Cephalopoda > Sepiida > Sepiidae > Ascarosepion > Ascarosepion bandense. Next base: position 1,429,297 of record JBBBDQ010001964.1, read on the forward strand.
AAATAAAACTGAAAAAGGTAAACGCCCTCAAAAAAGAAAAAAAGATCCTTGGAATTTATTATACATCCTTGTAAAGACAAAGAAAACATAAAAATTAAATAAATGAAAAAGGGATTGAATAGGGAGACTTACAAGTTATGAAAAATTCAGCCAAAAATTTGCATTTTATTCAACAGGGAAATTAATTTGCATTAATCAAAGTTAATTAACATGAAATATGCAAATTTTTGAACTCCTGGCAAAAAATAAACAAAAGCAAAAGTTTTTTTTTTTAAAAATGTGTTTTCTAAAAGAGAATGCTTGGAAGTAATTTAATTAAAATATATTCTTTCAGATTGAATTCTCTCCAAGATTAATTTATTATGAATTTTCAAATCCCTTTCTTAACCTGTTTGGAGAAGAGTATCATAAGCGCCCGGCACTATTATTGTTTGTAATGAAATAGTCATTTATGAATGACAAGACTTGAAAGTCAATGGGATTTTTCATTTCATTAATGCAATCTTTTTCCATCCATTCTGTCAGTCATACTAAATGCAACTTCTATTGATATTTGCCATGACCTTGAATCAAGAGCTTGTTTGTTTCTCTCCATTGGACAATCCAGTCATTCTAAAGTCTTATTAATTAAAAATTGGAGTCTGGTGACTCTTTGAAATGAAGGCAGAATTTTAGTCACAATGTGACCTCTTAGTGATTTTTATTGCAAATATAATAAAAATTGGGCAAAAATAAACCAAAAAGTAATGAGAAAAAGAAAAGAAATCTATCCTTTTGGTAGTTCATCAGAAATCAACACGTTTGCAATATATGAAGAGTGTTTAAGCATATATTAATACAGAATTAAGGCTCATGCTGAGCAGAATTAAATTATTATAGCAGAATAGAATTACTGATGGCATTCAACATGATTAATGTTGGGAGCGTACAGAATGAAATTAAAAGCAATGTCGTTCACAGACACCATTGTGCCAGACAGAACTGAAACCATGCAAGAGTGAATTTATTATTGTACCATATAGAATTAGTATTCACTTATATAACAGTTAGGTTTTTTGCTCTATAGAATCACTTATGTATTTTCAAGTCTTTGTAGGTTAGTGGTCAATTTTTCATTTATGTTTGCTATCTTTGTGGTGCAGTGGATATCAGCTCAAAACGAAAAATTGGGGAGCCGAGTTCGAATTCCAGTCGAATTCCTTGCATTCACCTACGTGCAAATACCCTTGAAAAATGTATTAATCCATCACTTCCATCCAGTTATGGGTTAAATAACAGAACAGAGTGGGTTCTATAGCCTTGGCTGGCAACCAGTCTACCACAGAAAGCAATGGCAATCTACTGCAGGATAATCTTCTGCCCAGTCAGTCATGTCTCTTTAGAGACATGATCACCTAAAGCATGTATCGCATATGGCACTTAACTGACTGACTAATGTTTGTCTGAGTAGAAAAGAATTTTTTCATGCAGAATCTTGCAAATATTGCAGAAAACTGCAAATATGCTTAATTTACTGTTTGTGATAATAAATCATGCAGGGAAATATATTGTTTAGCAGTACATTTGCAGTGTAGAACCAGATTTTTGTTCTTTTCATTTTCAAAATATTATCTTCTCTATAGAACACAAGGTTTTATAACTTTTGTTGTTTGCCGTAAGTAAATTTGTACTGTATAGGACACATATTTAGCTCAATGGAACTGTCATTGTATTGTATAGAATTGCTAGTTTTTTTTTTATATTGAACTGATATATTTAACTTTTTCCATGTGCAATGAGTAGATCTGGCCAACCAAACTTTGTTTGAATATTTTATTGTATGCATTACATATCTATCTATTTCAACAGTAAAATGGTGATATCTATTTGCCAGCCTAGTAGTATGCAATTAAGATACCAACAAAGAGAGTTTGTTAGAACAATTGCCATCAAAATATTTATAGAAAATACATATTCAGATAGGAGGGTGCTCAGACTGTGGTAGAAGCCTTTTTACTTATGAACATTTGGTTTGGGTCCATTTTTATAAAAATATATGAAATACATCATTTTTTCTAAACACTGGGGTTGTCTAATAAGTATGGCTGGTAGTCTAGGTCAGAGCCTTGAGAGACAACTGCATTAATGTAAAAAGATCTAGAAGGGTGGCTGTTCAAAACAACTTTTTTCACAATTTGATAAGACTGAATGAGTTCAAAAATTTATCCAGAAATATTGTAACCATTCAACTTGTAAAGAAGAGTATGCCAAATACTGTCAAATGCCTTTAAGATATCAAGAGCAATGACCATTCTTGTCTAAGGCTTGATATACTCTGTCAGCAATAATCATCAATATTTCAGCAGTCCACTTAGTGAAGTGAAATCCATATGGCTTATCTAAAAGAAAAACTTATGAAGTGAGATGCTTAACTAATTCAGAATTTATTGAGTTTCTAGGTAGATATATTTTGAAGCTTCAAATCTAGGATTTCTTTCCTAATCAGAGGCTCCTATATATTGATAACTATGCTTGGCCTGCTGATCACAGTATATGAACAAAATATGTGTGGCTAGTTTTCTATCGACCAACTGATTTTCCACAACTGCCTCCAGTCAACTATTTTCATTTCATTCCAGATTTTGGTGACCCCCGCTTTATTAAAAATGGCTGTTCATGTCTATACATGAGCCGCCATTCCTGACCTTTTTTCTTCACTGATTAAAGATTTCCAATGTTTCCCAAATTTTATTTTTAAAGACAGCTGGTATCAAACTTATATTTCTTACCACAACTGCATGGAATGCTGCATATACAGTTCTTAGTCATATTTTCTATTATTGGTGATTTACTGAGAAATATATTCATTCTTTACTCATCTGTTCATGCAGTCCTTTGTCAAATTCATACACAATTATTTTTACTGTTGACAATTTTCCCTGTCTATTATATTTTAGTTTGTTTCATTAGCACAGTGTTCTGATCAATATATAAAGTTGTAATATTTGTTAGACTGAAGATATACAAATTTTTGTTACTTAAATGTGGATTTACTAAAGCTACCTAAATGGGACATAAAACCTCAAAGCATTACAAGAAGACTTTTGCATGTGAGGAAGGAGCATTTCTACATGGTGTAATAATTAGCAGATTTGTCTTGCTAGTTTAATTACAACTGAGTAACGAGTTCGATTTTCACTGAGGGCTCTAAGCTTTCAGAAGTGTACCACATCTAAGCTACACTTAATAAATCACTATGCACCTGTGAAAGGCTGAAAAGCATAGAATGGTGATAAAAAATATAAAAGATGAAGATACAATCAGAAAAATTTATTTTAAAAAATTTAGGATTCAAAAAGGTCTTCGGAGAAAATTAATCTTTCTCTTAATATTTAAAAAAAAAATCAGAAATTGGAACTATTTCCATTCTTACAGTTTATAAAGAAGAGAAAATGTTAGCAATTAAATAGTTTGTATTAGAAAAACAAAGATTAGATTAATCCAAGCTAATCCTGTGATTATAAAGTAGACAATATTGAACTTTATGAAAATAACAGTCTTAAAAATTGATAACTGTTGAAAATTCCTTAATAAATGCAGCAATGATAAATGCTTAACTTGTTCAAAACATCGTGATTTGAGGAACAATAAAACTGAGGTTGTTAGCCCAAGAAATCTAGTCAGCAACAATAATGAATCAGCTTAAAAAGAAAACAAAGAAATTAAAAAAAAAAGAATGACTATTACAAACATCAGTAATACTTTATTTTTTTCATGTCTTTTATCTGAAGTATCCCAGAATATGTGCTGGGACTTTTCATACAAAACAGCAATCAGTTAAAATAATTATTTTCTTTTTCATTTTAGATTTACAGAGAAAAGCTACCATAACATCAACAGCATCAGTTATAAATAATTTCAGTTCAAAATAAAATGAGATTCACCAACAACAAAATGAAGAAAAAGATTTTTTTTTTCAAAATTATCCAACTTGAAATAAATCGTTTGCTCTTCATTTTACAAGAGACGTTTACCAGAATTAAGAATCTTAAAAACAAGACTACAAGCTCATCAACTAAAGAGTAGTTGAGCTAATTATTAAGATTAGAGATTTAATGGTCATTCAATAAAAAGCAAAGCCAAAAACAATGAAAAACTGTAATTTTAAAAATTCTCTTGCCAATTAGTAAATTTATATATCACTAATCAACTAACTGAAAATGAAATTTCATCACTGATTTTTATTCACTCAAACTTTTTTTTGTTTAAAGTTTATGTTAATTGCACAGGATATTTCACACATCTTTATTTTTTAGCATTTGGTGTTTTATGAGAAAAGTCAGTCAAAAAGAGTGGCAGCACACTCTACATCACTTGAATATGAAAGAAAATAAATTAAATAAAAAAACAAATTAATGTCAGTTTTGTTTTACAGGCCAGGTTTACAGTGGAGATTCTATTTTCTCAAAAGTACTTGGAATTCTTCACAAATTGCCTTCTAAAGATTTCAAAAATGAATTCAAGTCTTTGGCTATCAAAAGACCTATTTTCCTTTTAAGTGGTACTCAAGAAGTTGATAAGCAATATTCTAATTTGAGAAGAAAAAAAATCAAGCAACGACAAAAGACGCTAAGGCATATCAAATGTAATGAACAGGGCGAAATTACTTCAGATTGCATTCGGTTCAGTGCTTAAGTGCTTGACATCACAAATGACCATTAAGATAAATAACTAAAATTTAGTATACACCAGCAGTGCACTTGCTCACTGTAATCTAATCCTGTGAAGAATGTCAACAATTTCTACTATTATCAACATTCTTTGCAAGGTTTTCAATCTAATTAGGAAGAAGCAATGCTGGATCAATTCAGTAGTTGTTTTTCTTGGAGAATATTCCCTTTTACAAATTTCCATTTTTTCAAGGTTTATCATTAGTTATTTTTGAGGGGATCACAGACAGCCTGCATTCGTTTTTGAACTTAAAGAATGAGAAAATTAAGCAGAATAATTCATGTTTATGTTAATTTAGAGAAGAATAGAAATGTTATTGCCCTAATTAATTTATTTCCCTCAAACTTGATAAATTATCTTAGTTATTTTGGAAAGTGAAACACACTTTGCTTATATTTTTAAAATTGTAACTTCTTGAACATCAAATATTTTAACTTATTCATACAACTAATGATCATGCAGAAAACTTTGCTTATTTAAGAAAAAAATGTTTCTCGATTGAAAACTATAATTTTAGTTTGTGTGCTGGGGTGTGGTGTACATGTGTGCTTCAGTGATGATGGGTACTGTACATATGTGAGTGTGTTAACTGATGGTTAGCATGAGTGTATTTTGATCTGTAATAATGTGTGTGTTTGTGTATACAAATGTGGAGTGTCTGTGTGCATGTATACTTATGTACTGTGTGTATAAGTCTATATGATGAAAAATATAATTTTCAAAATATACAAGAGGTTTCAAAAACTGCTCTCCATTTAAAAATGCATTTTCAAAACTATAATATATTTATTAAACTTACCTTTTCAATGAGTGATTTGTTTACCATGATTTATTAATCCTTTGTGAGTTATTTAAAGCCAGAAAATATATTTAGATTGTAAAAATGTTTTTTAAATAAATATGATTTAGTGATATAAATCTTATTAATTAACCCATAGCTGGGAGAGAAAAGTTGATTCATAACTTTGTCAAGGGTATTTGTAGCTAAGAGAATAAAGTAACCCCAACTTAAGTTGGAAAAGCTCTCTGATAAGAATTCCGAGCCATTATATCACCCACACATCCAAACTTACAGTACCTAGTATTTTCAAGCAGTCACCTATTTAAGTATAGACCAGACTCGATGTTGCTTAACTTCAGAGATCATATGAGAACAGGTATCTCAACTTGATGTGGTCATAAAGCCAAACTTAACTTTGTATGGTACAAGGCCAAGTAGAGGAGAGAAGGAAAAAGAACTTAAACTCATCCTTTTGTGAATAGACTGCCTGTTTAGAAAATGAGTATTCATAATACTAGTTGGAATATAAATATAAATTCTTTTATAGCTATAAAAAATTATGATTTATATAATTTTCAAAATACATTTTAAAATACCATTTAAATTTTTTTTTTTTAATCATTTCACCCCAAGCAAGGCGGAAACACCACTGGGGTGCAGGGGGCTACATAAATGTAAAAGGATTAATTAGAAAAGAGTGAGGAGTACAAACTAGTTAGAAAGGAACAATAGAAAGCTGAGAAAGCAGGTGCGATGACAGATACATAGGTGGAGAGAAAGGGAGGGTTATACAGGGGTGGGGAGAGAGCTAGAGTTCAGTGGTTAGTAGATGTGTATTGACTTTGCATTTAAATTTCTGGAGGTTGTAGCCATCAGAAAAGCAAGAATACGGGAGAGGGATCCACAGGCGGGAAGTGCGAGAGAAGAAGCTGCAGGAGTAGAATTGTCATCTGCATTTGGCTAACCTGACTGTGAATGGGTGGGACCCAGATGCCAGTCATATCCCAAACATTATACTACTCGTTTGTATAATACAGCTGACAGGTAGAACGTTCTATTAACTAAACAGACAGAGAATATCTGTTGTGTCTTTTAGTTAGTTTCTCTTGTTGTTGAATTTGTTGTTTGATGTCTGAACATAAAACATAACACACAATTTTGACAAGTTTCTTTACAAATCACCACCTAACATTAATGTATATACATGCATGAATGCATACATATATACACATGTATATTTTTCGCTTAAACATATTAAACAGAACAGACAAGGAATGACTGCTTGTTTTGAGAAAGTCATTTGATATCAGGTAAAAACATGTAAAGAAACTTCTTGGAATTACATCTTGTATGCAATTACTTTTGACCACTGAATGAAATAACTCAAGAAATAAGCAGCGTGGCATTTATGTCCAAAGTTTGAAACAAATATAGCTTCACATGCAATAACTGAGAAAGAAATTTTAAATTCATGTGAATAACTATTGATAGTGGGTTGCTGTCTTTTGATATAAAGGGGTGCCACAATTTTTAATCATTTTCTCTTTTTTATTTTTTGCAGTTGTATTACAGGGGACTATTGCATTGTCAATCAAAATCTGATAGAAATTGGAAAAGACAATATAGAGTTTTGTTATATCTTTACACATAGTACTTTGCTCAGAGAGATAACAGATCAACGTTCTTTCAAGAAATGTTGTCATATAACCAATATAAGTTGATATTTTGCACATTATCCACAGAGATACAGATTTCGAAAAATGAGAATTGGTACACAATCATTTTTTGTTACTTACAAGGTTGAAGGTTTGAGATTTTTTATAGCCTATAATGAATCAAAAGTGGGTGTTTACAATCTACAAGAATTATCTATCTATAGATTATATTTCATATTGTTTTGTTTATATAACTGGAAGATGTTTATTATACTTTTCTACCACTGATCAGAGTGTAGTATATGTGTTCAATCTCTGGCTATTCTGAATTGGATTTAGTTACACTTTCTGACTAAGAAATCTGCATACACAGGTTATCATATCCAAAATATTTAACCATTTTAAATGGTTAAATATTTCGGATATGAATGCACATGAATAAAATTATGTTTACATTCAATCATTTTACAAGCCTTCATCATTTTGCCAGCATTGTTTGAGTACTGTTTCTCTTATTATTTGTTTGCAATTTATGTTGATTTTCATTTCTTCAATAAGTACCAAAAGCCTGATTAAAATCAAATATTTATTATAATTTCTGATAGATTTAAAAAAAAATTTTTTTGGCCTAAAATCTTTTCAGATGGAAAATCTGTTGTTTTTTTTTTCTTTTTAGGAATTAAAGTTCTTTTCCTGTTCTGATTCATAAAAAAATATCAGCAGTTTTAAATATTTTTTTACCTCAGAAATGTTTTCACGCTTTGTTATGAATGATATCAGCTCTCAACTTGACATCTATACTAACAACACAACCATTTAATCTTGCCATGATCAGTCCAACTAGAGCAAAATGGCAGTTGGTGTCCAAAACAACAAGACTGTTGTTAACTAGTGCAAAAGATGACTTGTCAATATTAATGCCTACAAAATTAAACTTCCCTCCATTAATCATTTAAGAGATTCCTGTCTGCCTTCCATAAGCATAGCTGATGCTAAACCCTCGGAAAATGACTTATTGCACTTTTTCAGGCTAATGTTCTCAGATAACATGAAGATGACATTAAATTTATTGTTAAGTCAGCTGCTAAGAAAATCAGTTTTCTGTGTTGAGCAAGACAATTTTTATCTCTCTGGAATTTATCTTATATAACTAAAAGTCAACCATTTATCCATGCTTAGAATATTGCTGTCACATATGATTCAATGCCCCTGCTATTTACCTTAAGGTCCTTGATAAGACCCAAAGAAGTGTCAGCAATATTACTGGTCCTGATCTAATGGTTCAGCTTCAGTCACTGATGTACTACCATAGGGTTGCATCTCTCTGCTTTTTCTAATAATACTTTCATGGTATTTGTTCAAATGAGCTCTTTGCTAAGGACCCTAGACTTTATGAATTGAAGTACAATACTAGATCTCATCAATTTATAGATGTGATGGCTAGATATAAATATAAGCTTTATGCTAACAGTTTCTTTTCTCACACTTCTCACATGTAAATCTCTCTTCTATTCCATGCATTCCAGCCAACTTTAATCTGCAAAAATTTTAAAGGCAATGTAAATTGCTATCTACTGTCCTCTTTTCTTTTTCTGCTCATAAACAATGTTTCTATTCTTAATTCTTCCACACCCTGTAACCCATTGCACTCTATTGGCTTTACTGCCTTTCTTTGGGTGATTCCAATGAAAAAAAAAAGTTATACACAATCCATTTTATGATGCAAGTCAATATATATATAATAACATTGTTATTAAACAAAGAAAGTTAGAAAAGCTTTCAGGATATATTTATCATACAAATTTACTATAAGTATTTCAGCTCATAAATTTCATTATATATATATATATATGCCAAAACTGACTTGGTGGTATGAGAATTTATTATGTAACTTTTATTATATAACATTTCAGATATAAAGACTATCATATCTTATAAAAGAGATATCAACTCAAAATAGAAACAAGATATTGAAAATTTATTAACGGATAGAAATGCAAACTTGTAAATTCTGAAAAGGCTAAACAGAACAATCTAAAAAAATTAAAATATTAGTACAATGAAAACAGAAAAAAAACTGTCTTCAAAAATGTCACAAAACAAAGATTTTAGAAAAATTAGATAGGATATATTACAAATATAAATATATCTTCAAAGGTTTCCAATATTAGTCAGTTAATAGTAATCGTATTGTGGAAACCTCGACTTGCTTAATAAAATCTGACAGTGTAGAAACAACCTATACATCTTGAATTTTTAGTGCCTGTTGAACAGGTTTCTGGAGACTAATGCATTATGTGCAAAAAGGGTCAAAATTAAGCAGAAAAAGATCGGGGGAAACATAAGGAAGACAAAAGAGGAAAAAATAGTGTGTGAAAGAAGAAATTTGTTGAGAAAAGAAAACTGGATATCCCCCCCCAACACACACACACACACACACACACACACACTTTCCATACAACAAAAAGCAAAAAAAACTCTAACTTAAAATACAATCCCAAGCAGCTCTAATATAGATAAACAATCAAACAAACAAGTAGACAGACATTTTCCTGAGTCTGCACTTTGGAAGGTGATAAGCTAATGTAATTTAATCTGATTTATGATTCCACTTATCCTCACAGAACCCAAGGCATTTTCTCACAAAATCTTTTGTATTTCTTTTATTCTAAACTGAGGAAGCTAAAGAGATCATACATACTGAGTGAAATGTATTGTCAACAAATTTTTCCACTGTCTAATCATCATCAATTTTGTTTCAGATATACAACCTACATACATACATATAAAGAAATAAAGACAATAGGAGTTAAATTTACTTGTTTGATAGCAAGAGACAATGAGGGAAATATAAAAAGACAGGCAGAGATAGGCAAATGTCAAAATTGTTATAGATAATAAAATTTTAAAGAGTGATAAAGGAAAAGTAACATAAAAGATTGCAACAGAAAATATAAGTAAATACTATTTTTCTTTCCACATATGAAACTGTAGCAGTGACTTACCTTAGCAACCCAAAAGAATCAAAGTCACACATATGTTTTGCAAGGGAGTGTGGAGACAGCAAATCAATGGGCTTTGGACAGATGGTGAATTGAACAGCACTTCATGCTCATAAAGGTGTTGGTGTCACTTGCAGCCATTTCAATGACTGGTTATGGGCACTCATTGGCTGAGTAGTAGCTGGGTTGAGTGTAAAAAACATGGTATGCTCATTTAAATGGGGTTGTTCATTCGTGTTAGTGAGCAGTGTATTGGAGATAAAGATGAGTAGTGGGAATTTGGTTTGCCTGGTGAACTTGTTTGGACTTGTAATACATTTCTTTTCCTGTGTATGCTTCCAACCAATATTTGTTTTATTGTTTTTGTGACTGAAACTGATCCATGTTTGTATATTTTTTTAATCATTTCACCCCAAGCAAGGCAGGACTGCCACTAGTGCATAGGGTGTTACAGTGAGAGAGAAAACTGAGTAAAGAGAGTATTATAAAAGGATAAAAGATTGATAGGATTTAAGAAGATAAGAGATGACAATGGAGGTTGCATTTAAATTTTTGGAGATTGTGGCTATCAAGGAAGGAAGTAAATGAAAGGGACTTCCATGTATGGGAGGGGTGAGAAAAGAAACTGATGTAGTAGAAGAGGAAATTACATTTAATTATTCCAATGGTAAAAGAGTAGGACCTAGATGTCAATCTAGTGACACGTTTAAATTCATGTAGATGGGGCACCAGGAAAAAATTCATCAGAGAAGATGCCTCAAAAATATTTGTAGAGATAGTGTTTTAAAAAAATAAAAAAACTTTAGATAGGCAATAAAGACTTGAAGATTTCAAGAAACAGATAGAAAAAGCAAAGGCATGAATATGATTGTCTACGGCTATATCGTGTTGAATACACTGGTTCCCATCCGATCACCGAAGTTAAGCAACATCAAGGCTGGTCAGTACTTAAGTGGGTGACCATTTGAGAATACTAGGTGCTGTAAATGTAAGGACCAAGAATGGTCCACCGGTCCTCCAGGTTTGGGGTTTGGGTGCAGGGCTAACAACCCTGCCCTGTAAAAATCAGTTTGTTACAGAAACAGCAACAAAAAGTTGCTGCCCTATACACCATTGGGTATGATGGATAAATGATGATGATGAATATGGTTAGTTGCATAAAACCATCTAATTTGAAATGATTATAGATTATTTGTTCTCAAACTTGTTATTATAATACATCATTACTTATTAACCTTATTTTTATCAAATATTTGAAAAGCTAGTTTGGTCGTTTTTATTCATTTGCATCTTTTATCTGATGGCAAAAAGTATTTGTGAACATTGTATTATGTTGTTTTGTATTGGTGAATAATCACTGTTAGTAAATACAATGAAAGTTTGTGGTTGTTCTGCGTATCAGTAGATAGGTTGGTATTATTTAAATGCACTCTGTGTTGTTTGCTCACGGTTACAAATCTAACAGAACCCTCCTATCTACATCAGATTTTAACATGCATTGGCAAGTAGTTTTCATCATTTTACTGTTGAAACAGCTAAATGCAACAATCTCTTTTATTCTAACAGTTTCTTTACTTACATTTCTCATCTGTGGAACACCTTTTCAATTTCTTGCTCCCTTGCCACCTACAATCTTTAAAATGTAAATGCAATGTCAATCACCATCTTCTGTCTTTTTGAAGACTGTTTCTTTATTGCCCTCTTCTTAGCAAATTCTTCTTTCTCTCTCTGTAAACTCCTTTGTGCTAGGGGTTTATCACCTTACTTGGGGTGAGTTGATTTACATATGACAATATATATATATATATATATATAGAGAGAGAGAGAGAGAGAGAGAGCACCATGATGCAATTCACTCTGCTATAAATTTATAAATGGCATTCTGTTTGAGTTTTTTTTTAACAACATATCAACCTCTGGGGGTTATTTAATGCAAAAAATGTGAGGTGTTAAGGTATTCTTTTTAATGTTCGGTTATAATGAGAAGGTTGATTTAGTCAGATTTTAATAAAAATTTTGTTTTTATTCTTTTTTATTTTAGAAAACTGAAAAATGTCTTCTAGTTTTTTATTCAAAAATGTTTTCCTAGGAATAATTTTTTCCTTCAAAAATGTGTTATGGTAAAAAAATTTTTTCTTAAAAAATGTATTGTTAGTAACATTTCATTCTGTACTGCTTTGCATTTGAACCAGAAGCTTCAATACAAATATTTCAGAATGTTTGAGAATCAATCTGAGCATAGTGCAGAGAATTTGGAAAGAGTTAGAGGAGTCTAATAGTGATTATGAAGGTGTCTAGAGTGATCACGATAAATCATCCCTACATAAAATATCTGACACACAGTATTAATCACACTTTATTTAACAACAGAAATAATGTGATGGTGATGTTATGCCTGACATTCAACACGGAAACCTACATAAGTTTTTTTAAACTGAAAGACACCAACTCTAATTAAGTTTTGTCTCTTTTGCTGTGCTTAGAATAAATGCTCTATCTATAGAATCACATATCAGTCAGTTAAGTGCCATACGTGAAACACGCTTGGGTGATCATGTCTCGAAAGAGACATGACTGACTGGGCAGAAGATTATCTCGCAGTAGGTTGCCATTGCTTTCTGCGGTAGACTGGTTGCCGACCAAGGCTATAGAACCCAATCTGTCGTGTTATTTAACCCATAACTGGAAGGAAGAGATGGATTAATACATTTTTCAAGGGTATTTGCGCGTAAGTTAATGCAATGAATTTAACTGGAATTTGAACTCAGCTCCCCGATTTCTCGTTCCGAGCCGATATCCACTGCACCACAATGCACAACCGTCTATATACATCTTAAAAGGCAACAACAAAAAGATATTAATAAACAATGACAAAACTTTTGAAAACAGTTAAAGAAATCACCAAAAATGCTTGGGACAATAGATACTATAGATAATTTTTACACTCCCTTACCCCCATCAAACAGAAAAGCTTAAGAATACTTGAAAAACTGAATAAAAAATTCATCAAACTTCCCTTGTTTGTCATATATACCAGCCGAAAAGAAGGAGCTTGC